>CABEEJ010000330.1:158634-296614 GCA_901482245.1 Timema douglasi
TTTTTTTTTTTTTTTTTCATATGAAGAGACATTAATGAAAACTTAATATTCCCGAAAATTCAAACTATTGTGCAACTGTGGAAGTTTTTAGAAGTGGAAAGGATTAAGAAGATATGAAGAGAGAAGTGTGTTTGTTCATATCTAGGACTAACCTAACTTTCCTTTAAGGTTGGCGAACTCGGGAGCTTTTATAAATACTCGACTTGAATGAAAAAAAAAACAAGCTCGCCGACCCCTAATATATATATATATGCAGCCGTTACTACTTACACACACATACCCATCGCACCACCGACATTGAAGCACAAAGGAGCTAGATAGAAAAAATAAATGTATGAGGCCACCAACTATGGGAACACATTGTAAACATATTCAAGTTTAGATACTATGGCCACATAATTTTATAATAAAGGAAATTGATAAAACTAAAGAAAAAGGAAAAATAAAATACTAAGAATAAATTTGATGAAGGAAGCCCACCTAGGGAAAGAGGAAAAATGTGGGAGGAGTCCAATGCACAAAGGTGACATCTTCTTCCTTTCATCTGTCTTCTATAGTAGACATTTTAACACAAATAAAATATTATAATAAGAAAGGAAGAAGATGTCACCTTTGTGCATTGGATTCTTCCCACATTTATCCTCTTTCCCTAGGCCGGCTTTCTTCATCAAATTTATTCTTGGTAGTTTATTTTTCCTTTTTCTTTAGTTTTATCAATTTCCTTTATTATAAAATTATCTAGTCATTGGGCCAGCTCATTTTTAAACATACTGTGGCCACAGGTAACAGAACAACAAAAACATTCTTTGGAAATTTTTACGATCATGTTCTGTTCGGTGTTCTGTTCTATTCTATACCCGGCTTAAGATGTGAGCAAATAAGTAAGAAACAGCCTTCTTATGGTAGAATATTTCCGGAATGTGATCATGATCACTTGAAAGTACCACAATGGACTTATAGCTATATTACTTTATCACCGTATCTTACTACCTGTTCAGGCTATACACATAAATGATAATTATTCTAATGGGGTAGGGATGAGGAAGAAAGTATTTTAGAGGTAGTCTACCTGCATTTGCATGGAAGGAGAGTGGGAAACCATTTAGGGAAAACCACCTTAAGGAGACCTGGCCTGTGATTCAAATCCCAATCTCTCCATCATCAGCAGGCCAGTCTAACACAAAGAGTGATGTCTTATACTGTTGGCCACCGAAGAAGGTCTTATAACTATTAAGTGAAAATATATATTGTTTAACTTAAAAACAATATATATATTTTCTGATATCAATGTTTGTTGAAAATGTGACAAATTCTGAAGCTGAATATGATCTGATGAAAGATGTCACCAACTCTCTTGTATAGAGAGGTACTTCAGTGACTGTATATTACCGGCTCGTTTTCCTCCACTTCATCAAACTGTCTCTTAGATGTTTCTCCAAATTATCTTGTAGTACTTGGCAGGAAGAACTAGATGTGTGCGTGTATTCAAGAACTGCAGGCTGGATACTGCCAGTCGGGGCCCCAACATTGCGGCCAAACACCGGCAACCAGTCTGAGCGGCGAACCACATCAAACCTTGTGTGGCGTGCTTCTTCTTCCGACTGCACATTGGCCCAGATCTAGACAAACGTTTTAATAGGAATTTCTCTTGGAGAGATCAGTTAGACAAGCTGACTTTTATTTATTAGTAAAATAACTACATAAAATACAATAATTCAAATTTTCACATATGCATTGACCATTAAAACAATGAATTTTCTGCTTATGTATTTTAGAATTTTAAAGATGGTTTCAATGGAATAAACTATGGTTATGCAAAGCTATGAAACTTCAACTTAACTTTATAGGAAATTTTGGCTTTGGCTTCACCAATAAAAATATATATATAAACACAACATAATATTTTTCTCAGAGAATAAAACGACTAAAAAAATGTTACAATTTCAATTCGGCTCTGAGAATATTTAATATGTTCAATTTAAGTTCACTTCGAATTGAAAAAATGGGCTTTGAACACCCCTAGAATAAACATTACAAATTTAGAATTCTCATAAGGTAAAATCCAATACTGTAAGGTGTGCGAAACAGATTATCTTTCGAACCGAATAACAAAATTACAAATTGAATAGATTTTTCTCAATTCTTGATAAAAATTAATGCAATTAGTATATTCCTATCGAAAATGCAATTTTATATTTAAGTATTTGTAGAAGCCAAGAAACAACAACTTCAAAACATTGTTATTTGAGCTGGTATTAATAAAAAAAAAGACTGAATCTAAAACAAAATTTCAGGGGATTGAAAGGAACTTTTGATCCAGTTTTTTAGACGAGTTTCACCTAAATCAATTTTTTTAAATCTTGTAATAAGCTTTTGACAGAAATTTAAAAATTGCATGAAGAATTTTTTTAACTGGTCAGTGTAGAGATTTTATTTCTTTGAATTAAAATATTATTATTATTATTATTATTATTATTATTATTATTATTATTATTATTATTATAATCAGTGGCAGTCGGTCCATATAAGCATTGGAAGCGCTTGCCTACTTTCAGCGAAAAAATTATCATTCTATTAAATGTATTAAAATAACTTCAATAGTTTTAAAATCCTAAATGTAAGAGCATAATTATTTAAGGTTTATTCTGGCAGGAGGTTGACCCACGCTTGTACATTTCCTTGGAAGTCAAGAGTGTTGGGTTGCCTTCCTGCTGAGAGTAGCATATAGCTCATATAGCGTCATCTTGTTGACGAGCGAGTACGGTGCGGCCAATGGACCTTTGGACTGGTGTGAATCAAAATCAGCATGTTTGTGTGTGAGAAGAACACACAAAGGTTGACTGTTGGAAGCCATGCTGGATGCATGTGTGGGAGAGTTGCCGTTAGAGAATGGACGACATAACATGTGATCTGGCGGTTCACCCCGACCGGGAGGGTCGATCCCGGGTCTCTAGGTAGTTTTCGTGAGTACCGTTATCGCGTGTGCTCCCTCGTCACGGGGGATTACCTCATATTTAAGTAGTAGCTTAGTATCTATCTGGAGTAATAAACATATTTTCTTGGACTAACTCGCTAGCCTCATTCCCCACGAACCATCCATCCCAACCCCTACCGCTTGGGGTCCATCCTAACCATGTAACCCCCTAGGGTGCCCCGGTAGTATAGTAGTTAGGGTTGGCTACCGGGCACCCAAATAAATAGGGACGTTATATAAACATAATATATTTTGGCAGCCTCTTTATTTAAGCTTTTTTATTTTTCAAGTGTTTCTGTGGAGTTGTCCTCTCCACAAGGCCCCTGATAGTGGTATAGCTTACTAAAAGCATTCTCTACAGTGCCGCTATGGCCTTCAAATGACATGAGGGTTTAATGGGAGGGAACGAGACTAAGGCACATGCGCGTCTTAAATTTCTTCTATAAAATCAGTAGAGGTAAAATAAAAGCAATGTTTAAACTGCCTCTTGCTACCGTGGAATGAAACAATTACTGTAAATAGCCACCTAGTGCCCAATGCCAATGTTGGCGCATTCGCAGTGTCAATTATACTTTAGTTGTGTTTACTAGCAGGTCTTGTACATATCATAATTTGTTTTATTAAGGTGTTAGTCTTTTTTTTAATTATATTATTTATTTTAATTTTATATAAAATTATATTTTCAATATGTGTGTGGGTAACAAGGAATGTGTAGTTAGTAAATTATTAGTGAAATCTTTTTCAACTTTTCAAGACTTTGCTTTTAAAAGTGATGTTAAAACTGGTAGACTAACACCTGATCTTCCACAACTTACTTTCAGTAATGTTTATAGTAAGTCTTAATCCATAGATTTAGGTCAATTTATTTGTATACAATTATTTATTTATTTCTGATCTACTTCCAAAATGCTCGTCTTAAAATTAGTTAATGATTTATAGTTTAGTTTGACTTAAATTATGCTCCCAAGAATTTAATGCAAAAAAAAAAATAGTTCAAGGCTGCTTGCCCAGCTCCCAAGCCCAACAACCACCAGTGATTATTATTTGAAAGGTTATATTTTGATTCTTTCATAGTTTCTACTATTTCAAAGTGTAGTTCTCATTTTCTAATTTGAAGGATCTAATTTTGTTTGTGTGATGATTAGTACCCGACCCAAAGTTTGTTTAGGTCCACTGTCAGTTGAAAACCTAGGCAGCACTGAAAAAGCTTACTAGTGAAATTAAGAGAACAGTAATTTCCTGTTGCTTTCCTCACCATGCCAAAAGGTACTAGTACACACTAGTCTACCAAGCCCACTAACTGACCCTACAAGTGACACCTTTACTCCATTCGTCACAGGGACTAGCTGTATACTGAATTTTATTATTAGTCTTGCTTATACTTCTGCCACTTCCATATTATACAACAATAAATTTATCAAAATAACACAATGAATTATAAAATTAGTCTTGGCCCCCTTTAAATGTTCTTTAGGCTTGAAACCTTTTTAATGGTCTCTAGGTTCGACACTCATTAAATGTTATCTAGTCTTGACACCTCTTAAGTTCTAGGCTTGACATCTCTTGAATGTTATCTAGATTTGAAACCCCTTAAATGTACTTTAGACTTGGCCCCCTTGAATGTATGTTCCATTGCAAGCACTTTCACTTGTAGAACCAGTCACTCCAAACTGTTGTCTGTCCAATGATATAAAAAAAAAAACTCTCCCTTCTCCCAACCCTTAGGTAGGCCACAAACAACCTCTTTCTTTCTGCTAACAACAGTATTCCCCCCTTCCCTCTTATTGAACAAAGGACAAGAGTATTTTTAGTTCTGAGTCACCAGATTATCTAGCTACCCACTTCTCTAACGCCATCTGCTGAGTGCTGCTATAAAGATGGGGTCTGGACAGGACCTTTTAAGAGATTTACGCCACTACTATCCCTCTTGCTATTCAAAGTTTTGAATATTCATCCATTAATTATTCAAAATTTCAAATATTTGCACACCTATACAATATTGTATATTATTAACGGGTGTGTGCACTTCTTCATTTAAAATGAGCAGGCGTGTGTGGAACATTTAGCGTGCCTTTAGTTTTTGGTTGGAATAGTGTTCTTTTCTTAAGGTTTTATTTATTTTTTTACAGGAATTATAGATTTAAAAAAAGTCACCAATATTATTATTAATTTAAGTAATAATTTTCATTTTAAAGCTAAACTTAAGTTTTTTATCCAAACTATCAAGAATGTTTCTTTAATGAAAACGCACTTAAACGGAAAAACTTTTGTGTAAAATATTTACGAAAATAATTATTTTTTAGGCCGAATCGTTTTCTTCGCCAAACTTTGCAGAGGTAGGTTATTTTTTAATGTTTCTTACTTCTTCCACGCTTTTTATGTGCTGGGTCTACATGTTTCAATTCATCCTGTGGCTGGTACTTTCTTAGAAAGAGCTTTATATACACTAGAAGAATGGTCAAATATGCTCATTATTTAGGGAGAGCTGGATTTTTGAGGAAAACTCCTGTTTTCAGATTGTCTTCAATGAACTGAAACACTATCTGAGTGTTTATACCAGTTACGTTCAACAGTGCAAAAGGAATCACCAAGGGCCATAATTTTGAAATTCTAGATACTGTGTAAGAATAACTTATCTGATATGCATCCATTCCTCCTTTGGTTGCATTATAGTTGAAAATAGTGTCTGGCTTCTTTGATGTTTTGTCAATTGAGCCAGTTTCATGCATTCTTGACAGTAAGATTACAGTTTTACTCTTCTATGGCACATGAAAAACTAGAGTAACATCTTTTTGAAAGCCGAACATTGATGAATCAATCTCTTTGTTTTTATGGGAAAGAAACTCATTATGCAATTAATTTTTTTTTACTTTTTATCGATTAACTCTCTAGACAAAGGGACACTTGTATACCAATAGCAGGCAGTGTGTTAGGAAGTGAAAAGAGTCTATCTAGCTGGTTCCCACAATATACTTCTAGTTTGCAGGTATAAAATGTTTTAGCGTCAGAGAGCAAAAATTCTCACTCCGTATTATGCTGGTTTGTTTGGGATGTACTGTATGAATCCACATCAGCACCTAAATGTTTCCATTTTTTCGTCCACAGTAATAAACTCATTCTAACTTGTTTTACACCTGACTGTAAATTTGTCAAGTGTGTACCTGACAGGAGCAAGCTTGTCAGTTTTTAGCCTGTCACCTCTTGTCTAATTGTCATAAAACCTGGTGAATCCTATAAGGAAGAGAGATCTCTTTACATCTTTGTTACCTTTTAAAACTAGTTCCCATAGAGTGTATTATCATCATCTCTTACTACTGGTTAGGGTTATAGTCTATCATGTTAGACCACACAGCCACTGAAGTGGGCATCATCATCATTATTCATACGTACAACAAGAGTAATGTAAATTATGCTCTCTTCCTTCCCCCTTGTGATCAACTCTATTAGCCTTACTTAAAGATCTTGTAGAAGAAAGCAAACCAATGACCTTACCAATATAAATAGTGAGTAAGAAAATAAACAGAAAACTCACACCTAGTTACTTGTAAGCTGGAGCTAATTTATAAAATGTATATTTAAAATAGAGATGGACCACTCGAATCTTTGAATCCACTGAATAGTGACACGTATAGGAGATTTGAGGATTCGGTATTTTATTGGATTCAATGGCCGAATCTTTCACCTCATAAACAAAGCATAATATTATTAATTCAAAAATTACTTAGTTAGGCCTACTTGTAAAGCACAACTTAATCCATAATCATTATTTTGTTGAATAAAAGAGATAGGTATGAATAAAATCATTATTTAAAAAAAATATTGTTAGGTGTAGAAAATCTGATGTGCCTAATACCCTACCCTCCCACCTCTATGGGAAACTTGGACTTAACCGTTATAGTACATGCTCACTTCTGAAACTTTCCCCTCACAAACAATCTAGTAAATATGTTAATGCGTGCATTAAAACTCTTCAAAAACTGAAAATCCAAGTGAGAATTAAAAATAAACTTGAAATAAATAAAACAAACTACAGGTTTTTTTTTAAACAGAAATAAGAACACATTACACATGATACAAAGTCAGCCGCCATGACGTATACATTTACTTTGCCAGTGAAATGATTAAATAAACATGACTGTTAATTCTTACTACCTAACTGGTTTTAATTATCTACACCTTTGCAAAGAAACCCAATTTATTTTATATGATCCTTAAGTTAGATATTTTGTTGGGTTTCATGAAAAGTAATCCTGTCAACAGTTAGACACCGATAAAATTGTTTATTTATACTTAACGGCTTATGTATTGTACATTGTTTGTTTAGAATCGATTCAGGAAATATGATTACTTAGTAAGCAGTATCGAGTTTAACAACTTGCTAATTCATAATTTGTTTTTAAATTGATTTTAACTAAGAGTTTTTTAAAATATGTTATTGAAGTAATTGTAAAAATATTCAAACATAGTCTAGATTATTTAATTTAGCTGGATATGAACAAGTATTTTGTGATGGGTGGTTGGGATTGATTAAAATTGAAAGCATGATTGAAATAAATCTTAATTTACAGTTTAGGCCTATATTGTATAATGTTGGTCTATTTGTAAATCATTAAAATTTTTAACACTTGGCTAGTTTTCGGATTCAATATTCAAAATTCTAAAATAAAACTTAGATTTGAATTCGAGAAATAGTGGATTCAACCCATCTCTAATTTAAAATAATAATTATGATTTTTATTTACAAGCTTTAATCAAAATAATATATTCAGTTTTTTAACTGAGAAAAAATGTACACACATTATCCAACTATAGATTATTGATAATTATTAGTTAATATCTCCTTACGTTTTCATCATTCATGAGGCAGTATACTTTTTGTAGAGGGCAAAAGTTGTCTCGCACATCAAAGTTGTGGCCAGTAGCAGGATCCCATAATTGGTAAGTGACCAAGCGTTGATTATTCTCGTGCCTTGTCAATACATATGCGGAGGGTCCATAAGGAACACCATGTCCTAACATGACCCAAGCTTTCTCGCCAAGGTGGAGTAGATAACAATATAGGAGCACAGCAAGGTCTTCAGAATCCCCAGACAGGAGTCGTAAAACTTGCTAAGAGAAAAACAGCATGATGATTAGTACTTTGGTAAACTAATGTGGCAGCAATTATACAACCACTTCACCCTAAAACCCTATATCAGTAGTTAAGTATAGACACAATGACAATCGTGGCATACTTTTTTAATTCCCATTAATTTGAAATATTTATTCAAAGGGTATTAATTTACTTTTACATATTAAAAATGTTTAGCACAAAAAAAATAGAGCTAGATATTAGGCCTGTGCGGGATCTTGAGCTTCGGGAAATTGGATGTTCCTGAAACTTGGGTGTAAAAAATTATTTCCTGGGATTTTTTGAGAAAAATTAATATAAAAATGTTAAAATTAAGGACCGTCTATCAATGTGACATTTTAATTTTAATGCCCACTAGCAAGACTATTAATTTATCAAAGATAAATTAACCTTATCTTCCTTGAGTAAACAGACACCCAAAATTTTCACCAATTTTATTTTACGACTATGTACCTAGTCAACACAACTGAGCACAATAAAATAACAACCACATTAGGCTTCTTAATGGTAATATTTATCCCTGAATAGATTCAAGGGAATGTGTTTGGCTAAACATGATGATAAAAGTGGCTTTTAAATATCAAAATATGCATGAAATAAACTTATTTTGCATTAAGACATATCTATTATGATAATGTTATTAAGATGGGTATGAATTTGCTTTTGTATCTTAGATAATAATAGTTGAGTAAACTAATATTTTAAGGTCCAAGAACATTTTGTGTGAGAAGTTTAGTAACTAAAACATAAAGTTAGCCAGGCACACTAGCTAAGTTGAGAAATATTTTTGGTATTCTTAATGAAAGACTGTATGTAGCCCACTTTTATTTATTCTGATTATCTTGAATTTTTTGTTGTTTTACTGTGTAAGTAGTTATTCAAATTCAAACCATGAATTTTTTTATCTAAGGATTTTTTGTCAATCTTAAAACCTATTTTTAGAATTTATTTATCTTTCGACTATACTTAAGATGCTTGATTAAAATTACACAATTATAATAGTTGCATTAGGACCATGTTTTTATTTTACCTTACATAAAATCTTTACTCAACACTTGTTAAGGCAAAATATTTTTTAGTTTTTTATTTGGAAAACTTACAAAGTAAATTAATATAAAAATGTAGTGTAGATATTTTTTTCCATTAAAAATGTCTACAAGATTAGAGAGTTTAAATTTATAGTTCAGATCTCTAAATTGCAACCTAATCAGAGTTTTCGTCATTTTCCCAACCCTAATTGTGATCAAATTGCCATTGGCTTCTAAATTTAACATCAATTTATTTTTATGTCCTTATTGGAATGAATGGGAAGGCTAAGTTTAGACTAAAATTATAAAGCTGAAAAATAAAAATAAACATAAAGTGGAAAATTATGTTTTAAATATTTTGCTGTTTCCTGTCTCATTCTCACAGGATATTAATATTTCAAGCGCCAAAATTTCCCGAAGTCAAAATGTCATTCCTGCAGAGGCCTACTAGATCTATTAGTTATAGCTTACTAATTACAGTGTTATTATTTGAAGTGAAATAAACTTCTTTAAAAATAGATGTATTGGCTCAACTTTTACAAATAAATATACAAAGAAGAAATGTTCTTAAAAACATAAAAACTCACAAAAATATAAAATTATTACTAAAATCAATATTTAAAGTAAATAGGTATAGTAAGTATTGTGTATCATTTATGACTAGAAACAGGATTTTTATGTAGTATTAGCCACCAAATAGTATATAAAAATGTAGCAAAATCTTAAATCAGTCAAAATTTCTAGTAAATTATTTAATGTTATACTATGTAACCTTAGATAAACAATTTACCCCACATTATTAATACATACATTTAGTATTATTACTAGTTTTTTTAATCACTGTCTTACTAGCTGTTCAGGTTATATGGATATATGATCATTATTCTAATGGGGGTTCGGACGAGGAAAGAAGCATTTAGAGGTAATCTACCTGAATTTGTAAGGAAGGAGAGTAGGAAACCATTTAGTAAAATAGCCCTCAGTAGACCTGACCGGTATTCAAACCCTGACCTCCCTATTATCAGCAGGCCAGTCCAGCACGAGAGTGATGCCTTGGCTTAAAGCATTTGGCCAATGAAACGGATCATGAATTGAAATTTAATTTTATTACCTTGTTTGAAATTCAAGTTGGCTTATTGAATAAAAGTGAGTTCGACTTAAAGAGTTTTAATGAACAGCTAAATGAAAAGCGTGCTACACACAATGGCCAAAGGCTCTAACTGAAATGAACCAAGGCTGTGCACAGGCAATGTAAAATAAGGGCAGAGCAATAATAGGATATACAAGAGGCACACAAATTATTCTCAACACTCCTGCTAATTCAGTGGCTATTTTAACAGAAGATATTTTTTATTTTAGGAGCCAAATAATCACCATTCACTTAAAAGTGTCCCACACCAAGCAAAGAACGAATCTTTCGAAAAAGAGATTTAGATAATGCTTTTGTAAAAATTATTGGAAGTTGGAACATACTTGATATCAATTACTATGTCACCGGCTTCAGTGGCTGCATGGTCTAAGGCGTCACCCTCATGTTTGATTACAGGGAGATCAGGGTTTAAATGCTAGTTGGATGAAATGAAGATGGTTTTCCTAAATGGTTGCTCACTTTCCTTACATGCAAATGCCGATAGATTACCTCTAAAATTCTTCCTTCCTAATTCTTACTCCATTAGAATGATTATCATATATGTCTATAGCCTGAACAAGTATAACAACGCGGGAATAAAAATAAATACATTTTCTTCATATTTTTATTTTATAAAATGATAGGAAAATCAATATGTTTTGTATGTTTGCTAAACACAGGATTTTGAATCAACTTAATCACACTTACACTATCCACATACAAAGTAGAAGCAATATATTGTTTTTCATCAATTTATGACAATAATTATTGCCTTAACTATACTGTTACTTTTGTTGCACATGATGCACACAAATATTCTGCCTTAGTTGTAGAAAGGGAGACAGATAGATCTTTGGCATCGACACGTCCAGTTAACTAGTTTTTTTAAATATTGAAAGTATTGGGTTTTTTCAATTAGGTTCATCATTAAGGAAAAAATTTCTTATTCAGATTTTATCTCAGAATAAGAATTATATCATCAGTGTTTTGAACAAACTATAAGACAAAGCAGTAGCGCCAACCAAACTGTTAAAAAAGAAATTTTAGTGTTTTGTAAACTCTCTTTATTTAAATATATAGGGGTGTGCGAAGGCCACTTTTTAAATGCGAAACAAAGGAAAGTCAAAGACGAAGCTACCTAGGATTTTTGTTGTTGTCACTTAATGCTACTTTTGATTTTTAAATTAATTATTTTTCAAGATCTTGTCAGTAACAAAGGCCAGTAACTTATCAATTAAGTTTTAGTTTGCACTTACATCGTGGAGTTTATAGTATTTTGCAAACTTTACATATTATGCATGTCTTTTTATCTGCATTTCTCTGATAGTAACTATTTGTTTCTTACTTTCCGTGTCAGCCATTTTGAATAGTAAAGAAAATGTGAAGAAGTTATAAAAACTTTTGTGACAAAATGCACTTGCAAATTTGTCATGGATAATTCCAAAGAGATAGAATACTAAGGATCAAACATTAGATGTGAGCTATGCTGATAGCACAGCTAAAGCACTTTTTCTACTTTATACCAGTGACCATGATCTTATTTCTTTATAGGTATTTTTATTTTTTACAAAATGATGTTGGCCATAATGAATATAATATATTAACATTAACTTACCTGTTTTTGATCCATGCTTACGTTGTGTTAGTTAAATTACTAGTCAGTGTTAAAATTCTATTTAGTAACGATTTTAAAATGATCAAATATCGAAAAATGTAATATTTAGTAAGATAATATTAAATAGTTTGATGATTTATCGAAGTTTTATCCTTCCTTTGAAATTTTTCGAATATGCGAAGGTTATTGTAGATGTAGAAGTCTCATTATTGTAGATTAATATTGTTAATTATTACAATTTGTTACAATTTAAACTGGTTTAAGTGGTTCTCAAACATCCCTAATTTATAGTGAATAACTTAATTTCCAAGTGTATAATTGCTTCCTTATTTAGTAGGTAATCACTCACATCACTTGTTAGCCAGACATCAAATAGACCAGGGAACAAAGTGGTGCCAGGAATTTGTGGAATCATGGAGACATATCGTGCTGCCATCTCTGGAGTTGTGGGCTGATCATCTACCAGCACTAAAACATTTGATATTAATTTTTATTTTTAATTCAAATAACATTATTTAGACTTTGGGATACTTACTTTTTAAACATAATATTAACAAATGTTTACACTATAACATATAATAAGGTAAAAAAGTAGTTATATCATCCACAAGCACTAGAGCATACAATAAAGTAAAAAGGTATTTACACAATTCACCAGCACCAGAACATGTAAGCTATAAAACTATTTACATATCTACCATTACTAGAACTATAAATATGGCAGTAAAGTGTTAAAACAATAAACCAACATTAGATATCAACATATTAGAACTCTGTAAGAACTCATATTTCAAGATTCGAGCCGAGCTTTAAATACATACTTAAGTTTGGGCTTGAAAGATTTATAGGCTCAATATTTTGAGCTCCTTGAAAAAGTAATTTCTTTGAGGTGTATTGTGTCCAGTAAAGAATGATTCATTGTTTACTCTTCTTGCTACTTGTTTGGAAGGGATTTGTGAAATCAGGACTGCAGAAGAAGGGGGTAGGAGTTTAGAGAGAGGAAGAACTCAAAATTAGGGTAGGGTTCAATTTTCTATTGGAATGCCAAGATTAGCAAATGAGTAAACTGGTGTAGAGTGGAGGAGAGTATGAAGTTAAGATGAAGTAGATATAAAAATGCATCTCTTTGTAGCACTTTTAGAACATAACTTCGTGCAAGGTTGTATCATGTACACTTTAAAGCAATGATCTACCAAGTACATCCTAAAAATCATTAATGTTTAACTTGTCTCTCTGGTAGGAGGCTGGAACCAAGTGAATGGCTACATTCCAGATGAACAAGGATTTAATAGGGTTGTTAAAAAAAGAGAGCTAAATTTGTGCATCCAAACTTATATTCACAATAATTTTTTTTAAACTGACCATAATAGAAGTGAAATAAACAACAAATATTAAATAAAACATTGAATGGAGGCAAGGACTATACACTTACAATAAAACTGTAGGCCTCAAAGTTCACAATCAATACATAACAAAGACTCTATCTTATGTTCTTCTGCTGAAGAAAGGGTCTGATGTACCCCGATATTATATAATTACGTGTTTTTAATTGTGAACTTTAGGCCTACAAATTTCTGGTAAGTGTGTTGGACTTTCTCTTTTAATATCCTTTCAATGTTTACTTTAGAATATTTAAATATTCTATAGTATATTAATTATTATTATGGCTTTATTTTTTAAGCCTCTTCGAGCCTTCGGAATTTCTAATCCGAATATGAATCTTTAAGATTTGAATTTGATTTAAAGTTTAAAACCTAAATAATGGAAAGATTCAGATTGAATTCAAAATTTTGAATCTAAATATATTATAGATTCAGATTCAGTGGGTTTAATTCAAAATTAGAATTTGTAACTTTTAGTTGATTAACAAATTAATATATTCAGAACAGACAACAGTTGTGTAGTAGAATTAATAGGAAATTAGACTTGAGTTCCAGGCCATAAAGGAATCATGCATGGAATAGATGTGTTTCACAGTGAATACCTTAGGATTTTTTTTAAAAAAGTGGGGAAAAGTCAGCTAGAAAAAATAACAGTTTGTTGTAACAATACACTATTAAAACGCACACCAATTTTTAAATTCCAAAATTTGTTGATGAAAATTAATCAAAAAATACAGAATTACTAAACTAAAATTAATTCAATTATGAAAAGAAATCATAATTTCACTTAACAACAACATGATGAAATAAATTTTTGAATGTAAATTTGTGCCTGTTGTCAGCGAGAATATTATTGTACTGTGAAAAGACTCTTTCAACATTACACGAAATTATGGTACAAATTCGAAGATTACAATGTCAATGACACTTAGATGTAATTTCTTGCATCGAGGGTTGTTTCATTTTGAAACACCCTGCTTATATTCCTCGGTTGTTGATATCCAGCATTTTTGACAGCACTTACTTTAGTTTATTAGTGAAATCCTCTTTCTTGAATTTAGTTAAAACTCTTAGCCATATCTTCTACTATTAAATGCTGTTTTTTTTATGGATAATCCTTTCGCTTCTGTTTAGAGATTGCAGTTGAAATGCATGCCAATTTAGCTTGAATAGAAATCAAATCTTCTCAAATACATTTTTTTCTCAGAATATCCAGTGCTTCTTCAGAGTAGAATTCACTAACAATTTTCTTCATAATTTCATAATTTTCAGTGTAATACACAGCAGTGTTGATACAAGTTCTCCATCTTGTAATGATTGGGGCAGGCGGAAGTAGAACGTCCTTCACAATGAACTAAGATAGCTACTCGGTGTAAACAATGAACTAAGCAGGTCACATGTATCAAGTTTGAATATAATATCTGAAGTCCCTGCATTGCTTTGTACATATATAGTGCAGAATCACTAAAAACCATTACCACTTTTTCATATAAAATCCCAGACAGCCACACTAAGCTTAGAGAGTTGTTGAAAAAGGCCGCAATTGTTTACTGATTCTACCAGATGTGTAATTATGAATATTGCATCATTACAAGATCTTCCACTTCTAAATCTCTGTTGGTGATTTTCTAATCTATTACTTCATACAGCTCATTGACTACATGTTTTCTTACAATTTTGAGAGTGGAGCGCTTAAGAACTTTATTCCTCTTTGATTGTCAGGATTAAGTTGGTTTAGCTTATTGAATAATAGTATTAAAATGCTTGTTTTCCATTCCTTTGGTGTGTTGGAGAATTTTAAGATCGTTTAGATGAGCTTTGTGATTTATTTGACTAGCATTCGTCCTCCTCACTTCAATTCATTCATTATACATTCAGTCTCTTCCAGGTGATTAACCATTTTTTAGTTTTTGAAATATTTCCTTTATTATTATTATTATTGTTAGCACCGCGTCTTACTACCCGTTCGGGTTATACGCACTTACGCTAATGTGCAATGGTAGGGTGATTGTGAGATGAAATGGAGGACCTACAGCTTAACGTGGAATCCGAACCACGGTGGAGACCTGGCATTCCCCACATTCACAAGATGTCTTGTCAGAGGTGAAGGAAGAGTTTGGTAATCAGATAAATCGGTGCCGGGACCCAGGATTGAACCCTGGCCGACAGCACAGAAGTCTGACACCTTACCCCTAGACCGCCAGGTCACGAATATTTCCTTTACTTGTTCTTCTACTATTGTATAGTTTACATTTGCATTATCATTTTTAACCAGGTCTATTTTTCATATCAATGCCATAGATTAGGTCTTTAAAATACTCTACCCACTCTTTGTTTTATATTCTTCATGTTCCTATGAATTCATTCATTTCTGTTCTCAGATTTCTAATAAATCTCCACATTTGTTTTGCTGTCCCCAGAAATGGTGGTCAAATTGTGCAGTAAAGGAGGCCCGGAGTTTTTCTTAGTTTCTCTGACCAAACAATTTTTTTCATTCTTGATTTTCTTATATCCTTCGTATAATTGTGTGGTCATAAGTTGTTTATTTTTTATGTAAGCTGCTATTTTACAATGTGCTGCTTCTTTTACTTCAGCAATGAACCAAACAAGGTGTTTTCTTATTTCTTAGCCTGTTGATATTTATCTTTATCTTTCCTAACACTTCTTCTGCAACTTGGAGAATATTTATTCTAATTTCATGCCATGATATTTATATGTCATTTGTGTCTTTGATTTTACTGTCGGTAATTTTTTTGTTTAATCTATCCCTGTACAATTTTTTTTGTGGTCTCGTCATTTAATGTATGGATATTGATTATGGACACAAATACAAGTTTTTCTATACGTTTGTTTTCCAGAGTTGTCCTAAATTTTAATAACACCAGATTGTGATCACGTCTGATGTCTGCAGCTGTTAAACTCTTTACATTAATTATTTGACATGGGTGTACCTTTCGATTTGTGAGTACATAATCTCTCTTAGACTTTTACTCCCTGTTGTTCATCCATGTGTATTTTTGTTGATATGTATGATCAAGAAAGGTATTATTTGTTCTCAATTCACTGTCAACAGAGAAATCGGCTAGAATGTCTCCATTTTCATAGAGGATGTTCTCGTTCAACCTCTATTTTATTCCAGAGATAAGGCTATTCTTACTCGTTCTGTAGGCTCTATTTTATGTTTCTTGGAAATCATCATTTTTGTTTGTCCTGAAGTGGTTTATTATTTTCAGGTGCATAGACATATATTATGTTTATTGACATGGAATTTGTTGTCAGCTTTACGGATAAAATTATTTCGGATATATAGTTAGGATTATCTTGCTTTTATGTTTATTATGTATTATAATTACTACAACTTCCTTTACACTGTGATGTTTTGGGACTACACTATGGATTAGTATATATGAACCATGCTGGCTTATTTCATTCCCTTTCTTATTTGTTTCTGTAAGACAGCAGCAGATATCTATTTTATTCCTGTCGTGTTCTAGCAAGAAAATTGGTTGATATAAAAATAATTGTCTGGACAATGTATGAGGGTTATTTGATAAGGGAGATTTTAGTCTGAACTAGCGTTAAGAAGGATCAATATAGAGAAACTATTATTTGGACTATTTAAATGGTTTGATGTGTTTTGGGCAAAAACAAGAAAATTAGTTGTTAGAGAGAAAATAATGTCTAGACTGGAGCAGAGGATGATTTGATTTTAATCATTGAATTGTATGGGGGGAAAAGAAGTTCAAGTAGTAATTACATCAAAGAAGATAAGGCTTAGAAAATATTTAAAACTAGAGGGAGTAGTTTTGAAAGTACTAAGGAGCTTGAAGTATCTTGAAAGCGTACTTGAGGTGTAACAAGTTACAATGCAACAGTTAAATCAAATGGCATAACAGTCACCCTCCGACCCGTTTGGACTCCAACTTCAACATGTCTGGCCTTGACCTCCTACTTATAACACTCCATCTCGCTGACTGAAAGAAGGCGTGACCCGACTCTATAATCAAGCGCAAGAGGCCACACCCAAGAAAAACAAATGAAGACGGCTCCAAGCAACTAGTTGTTACTTCCTTCACCTGGCCTGTTAAGAGTGCAGTTGTCAAGTTGCCAGGATGCCCGCAAAGCTTCTACAAGCTTCTACGTGATTCCAGGTCTCATCCCTTCCACTCTTCTCTCCCCCTTTGTCACCCTATTCTTTGCGGACATGGGGTCTTGTGAATTCACTATATATGGTGACGGTTTGTATATATATCGTTACTCATTGTATCATAGGCTTAGCTCAAGGTGAGAGCTGCAATTTAAGCTATGGCTTAACCTTAATTCTTCAAAATTCTCTTTCGGTTAAATTATGGGAATTTTATCAAAATTATTATTTTCGGACTTATTAATTTAAATTTTGATTACAGGATGGGCTTTTTTGGTATCAGCATGGTTAATCTGTAATCACATATCTATTAGTCTATTAAGGGAACTTAACTTTTCTCCAATGCAAAGTAACTTCTGTTTAGCCGCTTGGTGGCTTGCGTTTAATTGTGCTCTTGCATTCTGTCTGATTAGCAGATGATGCTATTTACTGAATATTTTTAGTATATTTAACTTTAATAGCTTAAATTAACTTATTGTTATGAGGGAAACAAGCACTTTAACATTCAGATATGAGTTTGTAACTTTAACTGATTCAAACTTATGTTATGTTGTGGTGATAAGCCAAATATTTATTGTGTGGGTAAATAATACCTTGATAGTTTAAATATACATTTTATTTTGTGGAGATCAAGGACTTTAACATTAATTAATATGCTTATAGCCTTAATTTCTTTGAAATTACTATTTGATAGTAAGAGAAGGAAGCTATTAAACTATTAGCATGGCACTTCTTAACATTAATAGCTTTGAATTAACTTAAACTGCTATGGAAAAGCATATTGCTTTAATTATTTAGATTTATACTGTATTAGTTAATTTCTTCGAGTATCATTTTTAGACTGAGCGCTTATAAATTTAGCACAGCACTATTAAACTTTGATGCCTTTGAACTTTTTTGTGATTGTAAGATATCTCCAAATATATAATCCATTATGTCTTTTAACTTCAATTAATTTAGAATAGGTATTGTTAGTGCAAGAGTGTAAGGCGCTTAGACAATGCGCCCTTGGGGATTTTAATTACTGTACAGTCCAAATATTGTTGCCGCGAGACGGCGAATTTATTTAATTTTGAAAGTTATTACTGTTTCTTTAAAACATTGTGATAGTACAAATAATATAAAAAATACTGTTTCTTTATAACATTATAATAGTACAAATAATAAAAATACTGTTTCTTTAAAACATTATGATAGTACAAATAATTGTCACCAGTTGACTAAATATTTTAAATCGAGGTTAATTCAAACCCTGACTTTTGAGTCTCACCTTGTGTTTCCCTATACTTGATGGTAATTATGATTGTTCCTTCTGGAAGCCGTAAGATGGTGGATTTCTAGTCAAAATATATATATATATGAATTGTTATTGTTTATGTATGATTATTTGTTTATTAATAAAAACATAGACAATCATTCTCTGGTGACTCCTCGACTATCGCTTAGAAAAAAAAAGAGGGGGTTTCAGAGGAAAGGGGTGGTAAAAGAGAAGATCTAATGAGAAAAGTGCAGCAGGTTGAGGTGTTTAACAAGTGTGTAAGAGACCTGCTGTGGAAAATAAAAGTAACCCTGAAATGAAATCAAGGGCTGTATAAGTTGTAATTTATACCCATAGTTATATATGCAATCCAACACCTTATCTCAGTCGGTAGTGTGTCTGTCTACTGAGGAAAGGGTCCTGGGTTCGATTTCCTGCATTACTGAAAAATTTATCATGGGTGAAATGTGGATTTACCCTTTCACAGTGATGAATTAACGGCCGGGGACTGGATGTTGTGCCTGTCCTAGTTTTAAGTTAGATTGTAAAGCATATGATGTTACAACAGGTCTAGTAAGCCGGTAGTAGAAAATATATAGTTTGAATAAAAAAGCAATCCAGGCTCCAGGTTGGAAATAGTAATGGATGTAAAAGTTATGTATGTAAGAGAAACCTGAACATTGGATGCAAGAGAGACAAGGAAGGTTGAGAATATAAGAATGAAGTTTTTTGAGCAGTATGTCATCAGAAGAAATAGGATTAGAAATGACGATGTTTGGGCAATAGTTAGGCTACAGGGGGTACATGAAATAGTAGAGGAAGCAAGGGTGAGATGGTTTGGACACGTAATTAAAGTGTAACAGACCACAAGGGAGAGGAAGGAAGAGATGGGCAGAGGAGATAACATCAAGTGTGCAGGCAAGAGGAGAAGAATAGGCTTAGAGTTAGGGCGGAAGAATGCTGGAAGGAAGGACTGAGAAAAATTGAGACATTTTACTAAACTGACTCGGACACAAGCTGTAGACAGTTCATGGTGATGGCAATGATGATTTTTGAGTTAGAGTATAAAGATAGGTCAATATAAAGAAATTATTGTATGCACAAGAAACAACTTATTCCTGGTACAATTAGCAGTGATGTCTAGTACCTGGAGGATTCAGTGACCGGAAGAAGCGAGTAACACACACAGTTTTCCCACTGATGTCACAGACCAGGGTCTTCATTTTCCTGTGAGGTACTAGTCGTGTCACATCTTGCTCCCAGGTAGTGAGATGTTTCTCTAAATATGATGGCTCACTACTTGCCAGACGATCCTTAACACACAAATACATTACATCAAATAGTGGGGGGGGGGAGGTAAGAGAGAGAGAAAGAGAGAGGCGCAGGCTTATTCCAATGGAGATGAACTAGAAAAACTTGGTTTAATAATGCCGGTAACAATAGAAAATATGAATTTCTTTGTGCAAGACATATATTAATCTTTATATTTTTTTTTACAAAAGTTTATTTGAGTGCCTTTAATCCACCCCATATTTACCTTCCCTTGACTCTTCCCCTTAAAGGTCAGACATCTGTTTGATAGTTGACCAAGTGGATAATAATGTTTTTTTGTCATCAATAAACACAATTCAGGCATAACTCCCAGTTTTTTTTATCATTGTCTTCTTAAAATAAAACTATATAGTGAATTTTGAATTACATTGTAGTATTATTTATTTTGGTTTTGTAAATTTCTAGATAAATTATTGTAAAAATGGAAATGTTTAATGGTATTGATATAAATATCTGTAGTTAACTGTATTGAGAATTTTTTTTTTGAAATTGATGAAAATAAAACATAGCCCAGCTTCAATGATTTGACAAAGTACCTCAAAGGGCTGTGGAGGGTTGAGAGTGGGCAGGACTGTAAGAAACAATGTAATGAACGTAGCATCTCGAGGAGGAAGATTAGGTGGGTCGCTCATTTTCCTCAGTTGTTCTCTCTCATAGCCCAACAATACCGGTGGGGATGACAACCGGAAAGTGCCTTCAATCTAAATAACAAACAAATACTTAAAAATAGCTCTAACAAATAAAGATATGGTGATAGATTTTCAATCAGATGGCACAAGGTACAAGAAAAATGATGAATGGAAAAATGAAAAAGTTAAAGACACAATATGTCTTTTATAATTTGAAGAACACAATTTAGGGCTTTACAGTGCTACCACTGGAAAAGAAGTAATGGCTGGCTCTTGAAGAAAATATAGCGTTATCGCCCAATTCCAATTGTAAAAGCCATGCCTATTACAGGTGTTCTCTTTTATGTGTTTCTAGCTCTCTTTCCTGTACATTCTTACATAAAAAAACTTACATCAATAAGAGAGAAAAGGTTTTCCTTAAAGAGACAAATCATATAGTTCATGAACTTTTGAAAGTAAAATCAGCTTTGTTTTATTTGATTGCCAAAATTATAGTGTGTAAATTGATTTGTATCAAATCCAGGGTCACCAAGAATGGGGTGGGGGAAGAGGGAGATAAAATGGACCTGTTCGCATCAAGCCACTGCTTCGCAGGGAGCTCTTATTCCCCAACCATCTTTATTTTAGAGAGGTCAGTCTTGCCATAGCCACAATACATATTAACAAGGGATATAAAATGCATTTAAATACGAATTGTGACAAAGAAAACCACTTTTCTATATGATATCAAGTTTGAGAAGAATCTTATATTTAAATTAGATGAAAATGGGTGGTGAATACATTCAAAGCAAAGTAGCAGGTAATGATGAATAGAAACATTATAAAATATTGATCCAACAATTTTTTTTACACAGTTATGAATTTTTGTTGGACTGTAATATAATATTTTATAAACATATTGCTTAGATAATTTACATGATATCGCTACTAATAGTAATACTTTTAATGGATGGAAATTTCTTAGAAAAAATATCAACAATAAACAACCATTGAAACAAGCAATTATTTAAAAAAGTGCAATGGTATTTTATGTTTACTTTTCAATTTGTCATCAGATCCCTCTTTCATTTAAAGAGTTGAGTTGAGAGAAGGAAATGAGTCGCTACTTCCGAGGTGAGCATGGATCTCTATGATGTGACAATGCATTACCATGTCATCTTTTGGGCAATATATGGCAGAATTACGAGCGTGGATTTAGTTTAGTGCATCATACAATCAATTGCATTGCCATATCCCCAACACTACAAAGAAGAAGACTCTTGAGAGCACATCTTAGCCGTGTCATAGCAAGAGATTTTAGAGATCATTATTCTAGTGAGTGTAATAATAGCTTTAAAAAAATCATTTCGATTGAAGCTT
Organism: Timema douglasi; assembly: GCA_901482245.1. Classification (NCBI taxonomy): domain Eukaryota; kingdom Metazoa; phylum Arthropoda; class Insecta; order Phasmatodea; family Timematidae; genus Timema; species Timema douglasi. The sequence continues at coordinate 180,616 of CABEEJ010000330.1, forward strand.
TAGTGATTGGTAAGTTACAATGATATTGCTTTCTCTACTATATTAATTACCAGTTCCTCTATTAGGCCAAAAAAAATTTCTAAACTCAGAAGACCTGAGAGGCTAAAATTTTGCAGGTAATTAACCCCAAATCCAAAAGGCTACAGGAATTCATGGTGACCAAAAATTTCAATGAGGGACCCCAAACTGGAGGGGTTTCCAAAAAACCAAACCAAATAATTCTCGAAGCCCAGAAGACCTAGAAAGCTGAAACATTTTAGGCAAGTATGCCTTAAGCCAACAAAAGAGCGGGGCTTCTAAAATATTAAATTCTATAAATTCTTGAAGTCCAGAAGAGAAAAAAATCTGAAATTTCTCAGGCAAGTAACCCCTATTCAATGAAGATGAAGAAAATTCCTGGAGAGGTGGATTTACAAAAATCCAAAGTCGAAAAAATATTGAAGTGCAGAAGACCTCAGAGCTTAAATTTTTCAGACAGGTAGCCTCTAACTCAAAAGGCTACAGGAGTATTTAGTGACAGAAAATTCCCAAGAGGTCCCCAAAATGGGGAGAAGGGTTTAAAAAAAATTGTTATGAAATACTCTTGATGCTCATTAAAGTTTCTAAAAAACCAAAGTCAAACTATTCTCAAGGCCTGTAAGAGCTAGGAAGCTGAAATTTTGCAAGCAGGTGGCCCCAAGCGCTTAGGGGTACTGGAATATTTTTTGTAAAAAAAATTCCTAAGGGACCCCCTAAAATGAGAGTATTAAAAAAAAGAAAGTAAAAAAATCTCTCTCAAAAGACTTAAGACATTGCCATTTTGCAGACAGCTAGCCCCTAACCAGAAAGGGAATAGGAACATTTGGTTACCGAAAACTTCCAAGGGGGCCACCAAAATGGAGGGGGGGGGAGGGGAGGGGGAGAAGTTTCCAGAAAAACAAAGTCGAAATACCCTCGAAGTCCAGTAGACCTAGGAAGCTGATATTTTTCAGGTAGGTAGCCCCTAACCCAAAAGAGTGTAGGAATACATGATGGCCAAAAGTTTTTTTTTTGGGGGGGGAGGGGGGGGAGAAAGGGTTTTCCAAAAAATGTTTTTTCTTTAAAACAATAAAGTGGAAAAAAATATCAAAGCCCAGAAAATTTAAGAAGCTGAAGTTTTGCAGGCTGGTAATAGCCTAACTGAAATGAAGGAATATTTGCTGACTGAAAATTCACCAGCATCCCCTCTTCCCTCCCCCCCCCCAAAAAAAAGGATAAACAAAAAATGTTGTTTATATTGAAATATTTGATCGAGGAATGGTTTCACGCATTCATTGGAGAAATATTTTATCCACTATATAGTATTTACTTGAAATGACACCACCCGGATTTTTAGAGTCACTAAAAAATTATTTCCATTCACAATCATTGACCATGATCAGAAATGAAACCTTTGATTTTTAAATGGGTATTAGGCTAGTATTGATATAATTATTTAGATAATTTGTATTTATCAGTGATTTTGATGGAGTGTAATTGTTGGCTCATTTTAGCTGTATTATACCTCATGATTTTATAAATAATTTATTATATCGACTGCTATAGTTGTTTAAACTGGACGGTTCTTTTTATTTACATCTGTGCAATCAGCAAACAATAATAGTAGTCACTAAGATGATATCTACCTCACCACGCCACTGTGTGCCATGGTCTTTCCTCCTCCACCTCACAGTGTCATATGCCGAAGTCCTCCACCTCACCACACCATGTGCTGAGGAGGTCTAAGGTCATTCTCCTAGACCTCACCATGCCACCATGTGTCAAGTTCTTCCCCTCCATCTCGCAGCACCACCAGTACCGAGATTTACATCCCTGTGTATCGAACCAGGCTTTCTTCCTACCCCTTTCCAGGAAGTGCTCTTCCTCCTATCGCCCCCCCCCCCCCCCCCCCCCCCNCTGAACAATGCATGGGTTATGACAAATGGTCAGGAAAGGTAGTTAATCATTCTATGACAAAAAGTCGGGAAAGTGAATACATAAATCTACAAGTCAGTTCCAAGCTCCACCAAATTATAAAGTCAACAGCCATACTTTCTCGGCTTTTGACCTTGCCCTGAGACCTAACGACAAGAAATGGTAGGGACAGCAGGCAAGTTTCTAACACCCAACGTGAGACATGACAAATAATTCAAGAGAAAAGACTGATATCCTCCGGACTTACAACAAGTCCACAAAACAAAATGCAACACTTCCAAGGGTGAAAACAAAACCCAATGTCTGGCCTGGAAGAATGAAACCAAATACCTAGATGGCATTTCTTCAGATGTTCTCAATGATAACGTTCCACCACCTCTACTTCCAGCACCCTGCCATATCAGCCCCTCTTTGCAGCGACCTTCCATCGCTCTTGCCTCAACCTTTACATCTTATTCCCTCTCCCAGAATTACACGGCCAAGGACATGAAGATCAAGTTACCTTCACCAAACACTGTTAAGTTCAGCTCAGATCCATCCAAGTTGACCCAATCAAAAGGCTACCCACTGCCCATAGACACCTCAAAAAGCCCAGCTAAATGGTGAATTAATAATGATCAACTTGGGAAGAATTTCAACAACGCCTAGCGTTCCATTTTGACAGCCCAAGCATCCTAGTGGCCTTCCACATGGAACTCTAGAGCAAGGAACAAAGACCAATGGAACCATTCAAGACCTTCCTATGACATAAAGTTCGACTATACCTATGACTGCACTCTTGCCAGAGTTGACCCCTCTTCTTATCAAACTCATTTGACCAGGACTATGACATTTTCTCAGGGCTCCACACCCTCAAAACTTGGAAGACCTGGTTACTAGAGGCATCTCCAAGGAACAAGATCTGGCCCAGACTTCTACCCCAATGACTTCACGAACTATCAAGACTCCAACAAAATCATTTGAACCACCACCCCAAGGTGCTACCACTGCACAGGACATCCTTTTCATTGTGAATGTCCAGTTTTGCATCAATCAATGACAAGACCATGAAGCTTCAGTAAATTCCAAGCAAGAGGAAAACATGGACCAACCCAGCCCAGCCCAGCTATATTCATTCATTAAATCATTATTCATTATAACTCAGGCTTTAGGCTTAATAGAAATATTTTTAAGTAGTATTATCATCTAGATCAAATATTATATTAAGAAGAGAGGTTATTTACTCACATCAGTTCTATTGCAACTTGCTTGCTCATTGCATTGGGGGCAAGATGATACGTGTTTTCATTGGTGTTCAATTACGTAATGATACTACCAACATTATAATATACATAGCTAAGCAGGCTAACATATTTTAAAAAACATACTTTAATCCCGCAAAAGTGCCCGTCAAAGTTTATACTCCATCCTAAAAGCCATAGCAGCTATGGCTTGTTCTTTCATCCTTGCTGTTTTGTCACATCAAAAAATGACTGTCATCCTATAGGTGTAATGTAATATGATGCGCTAAATGAAAAGATACATGCTCACCCTGCTGAAACTCTGTTAAATCGGGTTGGTTCACTCTGTGACAAACATATTCATGTTTATCCTCTGGAACAAAGTGAGTGGTTAAGAAAAGGTCAACTTGCTTGTGTTACTGAAAAGTGGGGTGATCCAAGTGTTTAAAAATTGAATTTGTTAGAGAGAATGCAACCACTTAACCTAAATACCCCATATTGGTTAATTCCTTGTCTGTGGACAAGGTACATGATGAAACACAGAGCTACAAGACATACACAAAAAGTGAGATGCCTCATTAAAAAAAGACTTTATGAAACAGACAAGTACATTATATACACAAATATGGAATTGCGAACATACCGAGGAGTTAAAGTAGAGTGTAGAGAATGGGATGTGTAGGCTCCCTAGCCAATTACGCTCTAGACGGTGGTGAATATTGGTTTCTCTCATGCGATCATCCTCTACTAGGTCAACCATTATCTCATCATACAAGTGAAGATATATGTGGTCTTGTATGGACTGCAGGTTAGTAGGAGAGAAATCTCCACTTACAGGACTAGAAAACAGATTTATTTTTAAATAGTTTACATGCTAATATACTTAATATCTTACAAATAAACAAACTATTGTGTTTTTACATGCAATGTATTTTGCATTTTATCCTAGCTTCTAAAGAGAGAATACTTGTTTTTAAATATAATATAGATTAGGACTGGGCTGATAAATTATTTTGCCAATCCTAACTATGCCAATTATGTGTTGTTGAACACTGTTGCCGATAGTTTAGTTAATTTTCTTTTAAATATTACAAAGATAATATGAAGTAAAATTACTAAAAATACAAAAACTGTTCATGTGGCTCATTTTTATTTGGTTCAGTATAGTACGTTTGCTTAGAACAGTTTTTAATGAATTAAAATTCAGTTTATCATTGACCCTAACACATTTTAAAGATAAATAGTGTTAAATTGACTCCACTTTTCACATACCGTAGCTAATTCTCTAATGGTTTATATACATTTTATTTTAAAAATTGTGCAAAGAATATCATGGCAAATTTATTAATTTTAGAATTAAAACATGAAAAAGGGCTTATTAAATTTATTGGAATTTAACTAGGACTAATTAATTTGAAAATAATTATATAAGCATAAATTGATAGCTAAATTTAAGTATTGAAATAAAGATAAGTCCTGTATCCATAATGTAGCTTATAAACCTCAGTTGTTTATCTTTGCAAGGTAAACCAGCAAACAGATGTCTGAATCATCAAAGGAATATCCAAAGGAAGCTAAAAATGAGGAGATTCAATGGAAACTAACGCTGGAAAAGATCCAAGGGAAGCTAAAACTGAGGAATATTCATGGGAGGCTAAAATTGTGGAATATTCAAGGGAAACTAAAACTGGGAAGATTCAAGGAAAGCTAAAACTCGGGATGATTCAAGGGAAATTAAAAAGTGGAGAATATTCAAGGAAATCTAAAAGTGTAGAAGATACAAGGGAAGCTAAAACGGGGGAAGATTCAAGAGAAGCTAAAACTCAGGATGATTCAAGGGAAACTAAAGGTGGAAAACATTCAAGGCAAGCTGAATTTGGGGAAGATTCAAAGGAAGCTAAAACTGGGAAAGATTCAAGGGAAACCACAACTGGTGAAGATTCAAGAAATACTAAGGTGAAGATTCAAGAAATACTAAGGCGAAAATTCAAGAGAAGCTAGAATTGGTAAAGATTCAGGAAAGCTAAAATTGTGGAATATTAAGGGGAAGCTAAGACTGGGGATGATTCAAAGGAAACTAAAAGTGGAGAATACTCAAGGGAAGTTAAAAGTGGAGAGGATTCGAGGAAACTACAACTGGTGAAGATTCAGGGAATATCAAGGGGAAGATTAAAGAGAAACTACAATTGGTGAAGATTCAAGGGAAGCTAAAACTGGGGAAGATTTAAGATAAACTAAAATCGATGAAGATTCAAGGGAAGCTAAAACTGGGGAAGATTTAAGAGAAACTAAAATCGATGAAGATTCAAGGGAAGCTAAAACTGGTGAATATTCAAGGTATACTAAGGGGATGATTCAAGGGAAACTACAATTGGTGAAGAGTCAATGAAACAAATTTAAAAAAAATCACAAATTTAAAATCAAAATGTGCTGTTAGAAAAATAACTTAGAAGATGGAACATTTTGTTTGGCAGATAGAATTAATAAAATATATAATCATATCTCTCTCAGTTAGAATTAGAATATTAGACACAGTTAGAATAACATAACACAAATTTAAAAAAAATTATTACAATAAAAGAGTAATTTCTCTAGAGTCTTCCCAGTTTTAGTTTCGCTTGAATATTCCATAGTTTTAGCTTCATTTGAATCTTACTCTCATGGTTCAGACATCTTTGTTTGCTAGTGGATTTTGCGTTTATATTGCCCCAATTCACTCTACCCCCCTCCCCCCTCCCCCCATCATCCTCGACTCACAACCACTGTCTTACTTATTCTCTTGAACTCAAACAAGCTATCTTACTCAGTAGCTGACCTTTCTATACTCAATATCCACCCTCACCCTCCCTCCTTTTCCATCCTATTCTATACTTAGAGTACACTAGCAGTCATCACCCACCCCTGCCTTAGCTAGCAACAAAACAAAGGACAAGGCTGTCCGCCAAGAACTTAACAATGATGAGTCATCAGTACCTGACTGTGTGGCATGTTAACACTCAGTTTAACCGATCAATGTTAAGGATTAGTGGGCCAAATGCAGATCATCGGGCTACTAGCCGACTGTGCCATTATTGGATGATGATCAAATTGGCCCTGCAATTTAAAATTATGTACACTAGACTTACCCTGAATATTTGTATGGTAATAATTGTAATTGTGTAATGGTCAGGGTCATGGTCACAAATAAAGTGACAAGGAAACTCGAGGAGGAAAGATTGAAACCCATAATGTTTGCTAATGACTTGATGGTATGGTGGGAGAAGGAAGAGAAAGTACAGGAACAGCAACAGAAATGGAATGAGGAAGTGAAAGAGTCTGGAATGAAATTTATCATGGCCAAGTGTGAAATGATGGTAATGACAAGGAAGAGGATAAGGCCTAGTAAAGCTATAAAGTTGGATGGTTAGATGGATGAAAGGTACAGAATGTAAAATATCTTGGAAGTGTTATTGTGTGTTGGAGTAGAGAGGGTCTAATAAGAAGAGGATAGCAAAGAAGTTGTTCTTGTGTGTGTCAGAGGCCTGCTATGGAGAAGAGAAATATTCTTGAAATGTAAGGAAATGCTGTATTGGTTGTTTATACCCATTGTCAGATATGCAGTATAAACATGGACATTGAATGTAAGAGAGACTAGGAAAGTGGAGGCCATGGAAATGAGATTTGAGAGGTGTATGTTAACTGTCACAAAGAGAAACAAGATAGGGAATTGAATTATTTGGGAAAGTGTGCAAATACAGGAAGTAGATGAGATGGTAGAAAAGAAAGAACATGTAATGAGGATGAAAAAGAAGAGAATGCCAAAGAGTATGATAGAAACAAAGTATGTAGGGAAAATACTGCAAGGGAGACCAACAAATAAATTGGAGGAGCAGATAAAATAAAGTGTGCAAGTGAGAGGAGAAGAATGGACACCATTAAAGGAGGAAGAATGGTGAGAGGATAGAGGAATATGGAGGTATTATACTAAACTGTACCGGCCCTAGGCTGGAAACATTTGATGATGATGATGATTTATCCTGAAAGGAAATAGTAATTCCTTGGCAAATTACACTATGGCCTTAGCTTATAAGCTATGCTATAGTGTAAACGTCCAAGGTAAATTTGCTACTTTTCGGGGTAAATGGAGTTTACATAAAAGTATATATCTTTATACTTGATACAAGCCTATCTCAGTTAGGAAAACCTTTTTTCATTTTATGAGATTTTGCTATACATCAAATATGCCAATTTCATAACTCAGCACAAGATATTTTTAATGTTGTAAAGGTGACCTGGTGGTCTAGGGGTAAGGTGTCAGACTTCTATGCTGGCGGCCGGGGTTCAATCCCAGGTCCCGGCAAAGATTTATCTGATTACCAAACCCTTCCTTCACCTCTGACAAGACATCTTGTGAATGTGGGGAATGCCAGGCCTCCACCGTGGTTCGGATTCCACGTTAAACTGTAGGTCCTCCATTTCATCTCACAATCACCCTACCATTACACATTAGCGTAAGTGCATATAACCCGAACGGGTAGTAAGACACGGTGCTAATAATAATAATAATAATAATGTTGTAAACATTGTTAAGGGTGTGGATTTTTCACTTCGAGTCGAGTTCAACTCAAGCTTCAATGAAAACATCACGTTTTAGTTAATTTTGAGTATTATATATAGAGCAATATTTGTGTATTAAATATTTCAAGTTGAATTTCTACAACAGGTCCATGAATGAACAATGGACACAAATATAAATTTTTGATGGTCAATTTCTTAGAAAAAAGCTAATCACACAAATTCAAATTTTTAACTTAAATTTTATTTTGTTGTACAAGCTAAGTTTTTTAATCAGACAAAATTTTGAGGGACAAGTTATCTATGTTGGAATTTATTAAATTGAATCAAATTAACTAAACCCAAAATTTTCAAGTTTTAGAAAAAAAAAAATTGAATCAATTTTGAACTTTGACTACAAATTTTGAAGTACTTAAATATCTTCAATAATTTTAAACATTTTTAATAATAAATTATTCATAAGTGGAAAAAAAAGTGTGCTCTAACAAGAGTTTGAAAAACCTGTTTCACAAATGCTTATTCATCAAACCGCTTGTTAATTTGTATATGAAGCATTTATATTTATAAACAAAATTATAAAACAAAATCTTAAGGAATAAATAACTTAATAATTATCAATGCCACTATTTTTTATGTAAAATTTACAGTGTTTTTCAGGGATTTTCAAAGGAAGTATTATTTTTTTCAGACACTTTATAGAGTATTATTGAGATATGAGGTTTTATTCTTTTTATATATAAAAGTGACTAGTGAGGTCATGCAATAGATGTTTAAAACAGGATTATTTGACCTTGATGAGAAAATATATGTAGTCATTACACAACCCAGTGTTTTAGGAATAAAATATAGGAGGATAATAACACACGTGTAGAATCCAACCTACTTATTTCAGTTTGTTTGTTAATGTATACAAAGGCCTACTGTTTAAAGTTTGCAGTTAATTGCTGAAATGCTACAAATGTTCCAGCTAATTTATTTTTTATCTTTAGTGAAATTTATTTGGTTTTCGCTTTTTATTGAGATTTAAAAATGAAAATCTCTCTGTTCTTCCAGTTTTCAAGATTCATAAGCTCTGTAAAATAAGTTATATGGAATTTTTTTTAGTAAAGAAATGTACTTATCTATCATGAAGTAGATAACAGTAAAACAACAATATATGAGATTTGTGACCTACTGTAAGGGTATTTGTAGCTCCTGGTTCCATGTGGGGTTGGATCCTTCTGCTGCTGTAGTTCGAACAGTCATTCCTTGGAAAGACACCTCAACAAATGGATGGACTGGAACCCCTGCCGTTTTTTGGCTCTGAGAGCCTACACACCCATTATTATATGTTTAAAATTTGTACAAAGGAGAAATAGTTAAGTCCTTGAAAAGTAAACATAGAATAAGTAGCACATGAATTATTATTATTAGATGGACAAAAAGTTAAACATGTTAACACATTAACTTATATTAGATCAAAAACCTCCAAATAAGTAAGCTGAGCTGAGATTTTCAATAGTTTACAGTTATTTAGTCTAGTGCTCTATAGAGGTAATCATCATCAAAGCAAATAGTAATTTGTTTGAATGGCTTTTAATTTTACTAGAAAAATTCCCACTATAATTTAATAACTATCCAAGATAATAGTAAAATAAAATATCTACTCCAATAAATTACATTTAAGTAGAAATGCAATAAGAAGGGGGGGAAACAGACCACCCCAGTCTACCAGGACGAAAACCTTTAATTCCATTTAATAAAGCAATGTACTATTTTACCAAGCTGATGCGATAAATGTATTAATCACAACTTGTGAATGTGTGGAATGCCAGGCTTCCACCATGGTTCGGATCCCACGATAAAATATAGGTCCTCCATTTCATCTCACAATCACCCTACCATTACACATTAGCGTAAGTGCATATAACCAGAACGGGTGATGATGATGATGATGATGATGATGATAATAAATAATAATATTAATAATAATCAATCAATCAATCATTGTTTATTTAGGATTTAAAAGAAAATTACATAACCGATTTTTCGATACACTCCTGAAGTACCTAAGGGAACATCTTCAGGTCTTGCAGTTAAATATTTGAAAATATATAAATAATAATATAAAAATTATAGTAAAACGTAATTAAAAACAAATAGTTTTACACATATCATACATAACAATTCTTCTCAAAAATATTTACATAGTTGTTTTAAGAACGCTTTGAAGTATCCAGTATTTAATTTTACTTTTCTCTGTACTTATTTGAGGGATTTCTTGGAGTGTTGGTGGTAGCAAATTAAACAATTTGGGGAAGGTACATCTCAGTTCCTGTTTACCATAATAATTAGAGTATTTGCTGATTGTATACACTTCTTTGTTATAAAATGAGCGGGAGTTAAGGGTATGGGTTTTTATTTTCTTGTATTTATCGAAATGGTAATATCTTATAAAGAGGCTGTACTCATATAATTGGTTAAGAAGTAGAATTCTATATTGAATGTATGTCTGTTTGTTAGCATTTTTGGTACCAAATATAATTTTCAGGATTTTTTCTTGCGAATGTGAAATTTTGATTGTGTAACATTCTGTTGTTCCTGCCTAGATGGATATGCCATAAGATATTATTGATTGAACTAATGGTTTATATATTATTACAAACGTTTTGATATCCAAGTATATTCTAAAATGATAAAAAAAATGTCGAGTGTTTGTATGTGTTTGTCCCATTTATGATGCTTGTCAATTATTAGTCCAAGGTAAGTATGACTATCAGTTGCGTACAGTTTTTTGATAGTCACAATATGTTTGTGTCCAGTTATGCAAACAATTGTAGCTGTGATGCATAATATTGACTCTTGTATGGTTCATTTTAGGAGAAAAGATATGTATAACTTTAAATTCTTTGCAATTTTTATTATTAGACGATGATCATGAGTCCATATTTGTACCTCGTTGTAGTCTTGTTGCAGGTTGTATTCTGCTATTTGGAGGAGATTTTCGTGAATAGTCAGTATTGACGTAAATTAGGTATAGAATATGTCTTAATATTGAGCCTTGTGGTACTCCCATATTCGTCACTTTGGTTTCACTTTTTGAGTGCTAATTTGTAGATAGGAAAGTCTGTTAGTGAGATAGTCCCTTACAAGGGAGGAGGAGAAAGGTCAAACGTTATTAAAAAAAATAAAGCCTTACATAATTTTAAGGACAGCCCCCCATTAGTTACACTAATTAACAGTTCTGAAATAATAAAAACCTACACAAATGGTAATTTTATTTGTATACTACCAAGAATGAAAATAAGATCCTAACATATATAAATGGTCTTACTGATAAGATTAACAATTATTTTTCGAAGGTGGTGCTGAGATTACTATCAAACTTAAAGTTTACTTAATGTAATGTTCACTAAATGTAAAGAAACTACTATTGTGTGATTAAGGTTCACATAATAAAACAAAACTTGAGCAAAACACACACAATAAATGTGGATTGTTTGAGAAAAAAAAAAAATGTTTTCTAAAATAAAATCTTTGCATTTTGGGCTGATTAGGCTAAAAGTTCTTCCAATAGAAGTTTAGTGAACATAACAAATTAAGTGAAAGAAAAGGCCACAGCATTTTAGACTTCATGAAACACCTACAAACTGTACCAAGGAGGTCGTCTGCCTTCCATAAACAAACAAATAACTACTAAATAGCCCAGTTGACATGGTTTGTTAAATGAGTGGCCGGCAAGAACATGTGGTATCCTTCAGTTAAGAGTGACAGTGGGAAAATTCTCACTTGGACAACTCTTAAGTTAAGTTTACATTAAAACTGCATCGTGATGGCTTACATTTAAAACACAAGGAGAAATGTTGTGTTATGTTTGTGAACATTAAGTGAAAGTTATGTAAACGTTAAGAAGATAGTGATCCTAGCATAAGTTAAAATATAGGTTGATATTTTTACCTGTCCAATTAGCCACTGTATCAATATCTTTTCTGACAGGAACATCAAATGCTTGGACAATGTTGACAATAATCTTGACTTCCTGTCCTGCGAGAGAATGCACTGTCACCTTCTTCCTCTCCTTCCGCACTGGTCTGAGAGGTCGCTTGGGTTGGAACCACTTCATGAAGGTGAGACCCAGAGTCCTGAAAACACAAGTAGAATAATCCTGACCTGCGAGAACTACATAATTCTTCATGAAATAGAGGTAAACCTTTTTAAAAATAAGTGAAATAATCTGACACCTGGCAATACAAATATGTGTGATAGACAAAATAGTGTTCAAAACTGCATAAAAGGTGTTTATTCTCTTGCCTTCCTTTTACTATGTTATGCCCATCATTTGAACTAATGGATTTTATGAAAAGGTTCAACACAGCTTTAAGTGAAATTCAGTTTCAATAAGAAAAGTCAAAGATTTGGGGATTATATCAAAGTTTATTTTATTTTCTTCTTAATTAAAAAAAAAATAAAATTATACTTTTTATTGAAATGTTTTACAATATTCATCAAAATAAAAAAATAAAATTTTAGATATTAGCCAATATATGTAAATATTTTAAAATGAAAATGAAATATGAAATGAAATGTGTGATGCCATATGTCAAACAATCCTCTATGAATAACTATGTATAAGATAAAGAAAAATAACACATCTTGTGATGACTAAAACAGCCAAATGTGTGGCGAATATATCAATAAAACCATTTATTTAAGAACTACATCACTTTGATAATACGCAAAGTAAAGATGCTTTTAAAGCCGTTTAATGGCTGTAATGAATTAGACATTGAAAGGAGGATGGAAGGGCAAGACCTGCACATCTACCAGAAAACTGTAGACCTCAAAGTTGACAATAGAACACAATAAAACACATAATTAGATCATGTTTGGGGTACATGAGTCTCCTTCTTCAGCAGAAGAGAGTGAAGCATAGATTAAACTATGGCAGCATGGCTAGAAGTTGATCATAGTCACTTAGATTATGTTGTTGGCTGTTTTTTCTTGATTCTAAAAAAGGATTAGGCCTAGATTCTGCAATTGTCTGTTCAAACTTGTGTCTTTACTCTTGGTAGATGGATAGAATGTTGTATTTATATTATATTTAATTTTTAAATTAAACTATCTGTTATTGTTTATATAGAAATTACTGACTGGTGTGAGTTGGCCTGCTTTGAAGAAAAGGAGAGACGTTATCTAAGGTTTAAACCAGGGAGGGTGCTTGGATTTGGTTATATATTGGTGAGCAAGTTCCCACCTACAAAGCTGTGAAGCATTGGAACTATTGGGGAGCACTCGTATAGCTCTAGTACTATAGCATGCATTGTAACTGGTATATAAGATTTTCTGTGTAGGACCCTATAGTCTTGCAAAAAGAAACGTTCATTTCCTTTTTTTCATCGCAATTTGTTTGACATCCTCCTGTGTCAAGCTATGAACTGAAGTAGGAGGGTGTTGCATGTGAGTTACAATTTGTAATTTTAAACTTCTCTAAAAGACAAGTGATGTATCTCTCTTGACAGATGAATATTTTCTTATCTTTAAGGTTACGTCTGATTTCCATCCCAACAAAGTAATTAGCATAATAAACCGTGATTTCAATTTAGCTCCAAATTCAGATAGTATTTAGTTGATTGCAGCAGTTGATTTACACTTAATAATACTATTATCAACTGCTTGATCTTGGGTGTGATTTATTACTATTTTTGTCTTTGTACATTATTTTATTTGAATTGTTGCGTACTATATTGTTATGAATTTTGAATTGCCCCTCTTTATGCTACTTCTCCAATGAGGGGGCTTCCTCTCTTGTGATTGGAAAGCTAGTTTTTTCTCCCTATTTCTTAATTGCCATGAATGTCAGTTGGTTTATGAATCTCCAAGAAGCAAGATGTTTGTGTGTTAAGTGTTCATTTTAGTTTGGTTGTTGTTCTTAAGTATTCCTTATCCTAATTTTAATGGTTCATTAGTGTGGAAAATTGAATTAGGAGGTAAACATTAATCATGGGTAAAGTAGAGCCTCAAGAAAGCTGGGTTACATGTACATCACATTTCATTTAATAAAGCTTTAGCTGAGTCTTTTAATGTTCTAATTTCTTCTACCAGAATGTTAATTGGATCTCTGAACTGCAGATTATTTTATTGGCTATTCTAAATATAGCATTGACGTGGTTTACATTGTTGTTTAAATCTTTCTCTTTGTTAAGCTTGAATTCACAAGTTTATTATCCTGGTAGTTGATTAAATGACTTTAATTTCATTATTGTTTGAACCTTTCTCTTTGTTAAGCTTGAATTCACAAGTTTATTGTCCTGGCAATTGATTCATTGACTTCAATTTCATTGTTATTCTAACCTTTCTCTTTGTAAAGCTTGAATTCGCCAGTTTATTGTTGTGGTAATTGCTTTTATGAATGCATAATTTCATTAGGATCTATTTTAACATTATTGATGTTGATAGCTTTTTTTATTTGTATTTTTCTCTTGGATTTAGACCTAATTTGTGATGATAGGGTTTCAAACTTATCTTCACAGTGGCATCTATTTATGTAAGCAAAATCACCTCCTCACTCAACCTAATAAAAATGATGTTTGATAAGATTAATTCAACCAAGATCCTTCAGACCCAATGAGTCTTCATCCTGTACAATCATTTTCATGTTAATTATCTTCAACAAGAGATAAATTCGAAAATGCCACTGTGGAATTAAATATGTTGCTCACTAAATGGAAAAATCCAATTGTGAGTGACAAAGCTACAGAACAAGAGGCATTTATGTTGTGGTATTTTCCCTTTAGTGCTACGTATAATCAATTCTTTCCGGATATATATATTTTTTTACCATGAGAGATGTGGTATTTAATTTGAGTGCTGTCTGTGTATGTAGACTTTTAGCACTCTGTGAGAACAGAACTTTGCTCAGGGTATACCTTGGAGGTCTCTAACACATCATACCCGCAATGAATTGATGGAATGATAGTGATTATGAAGGTGTGGAGCCAGTGTAAATCTTAAAAATAACTTAAGCCTGCCTAATCAGACCATGTTGACAACACATAAAGGAACGTGTCAGGCTTGTCATTGTTGGAAACTAGCGAATCCTAAAGACCCACTGTTGTAAATGACAGAAGCAAACCCGGCTGTCACAAAATTGCAAAGAAGGCTATTACACACCAAAGCTATGTTGCTTTTGTTTCATGTTGGTCAGACATGCAATCATCCATAAATACAACATTATTATTATTTAGCACCGCGTCTTACTACCCGTTCGGGTTATATGCTTTAAGTACTAATTACGCTAATGGATTAAGAATTGAGAAGATTGAATTAGAGGAAGTGAACCCACATTTGCGTGGAGGGAGAATGGAAAACCATTTAGGAAAAACCTCCCACAGTTCTTACCCAACCGAGATTCGAACCTTGATCTCCCCGTCCTCAGCAGTCGAGCTCAACACGACTAGCGCGTTAGCCAACTACGCCATCAAGACGGGTCATAAATACAACAAAATAATTGGATTCACCAAGTGATGTCTGGGGCATTTTTCCTTATAAATTAATATGAATAAACTCTCCAGGTTTATAAGCAAGATCCCACAATCTTTATGAATATGGCTTTCAATGTAATTTATCATAATGGAATGATTTAAAAAAAACTTGTTAAAGATCCTCAAATTTAAATTCAGAATCAAACAACTATCAGCGATTTTCTTCAGAATTTCAATATTGATATGACCTAGCCTCTGGTGTCATAGAAAAGCTAAATCAGTCAAAGAATAATTTGTTTGCCTGAATTTGTCCATAAAAAATAACATTTAATAATAATGATTTTCTGATTTTATATCGGTTGCTACTAGTCCTTTATTAAGTTAAATACCGCAAAGAGGTTTTCCTTACAAAGATATATTAATGTTTTTGGTTTCCTCTTTGAGGAAGTTGCATTGCACGTTTCAAACCACTCACTAATGACGAGTTCTGAAAGAATGAAAACTAGGCCAGTAGAGTGGGAGATAACGATCAAATTTCTTTAATAGGCAGCCATTAGCTCTTTGTCCAATGGCAGCAATATAAAATATGAACTGTGTTGTTCTTTTCATTGCAAAAGCCATATTGTGTTTGTTCCCTTTATATGTTTCTATCTACCTTTCCTGTATTTACTTCCAATTATAATACAAGCACCTCAATTTTATTATCTTAAAATGTGATTTTCAAATTTTTATTGGCTGTTGCTCCCAATAAAAAATAGATTATCTAAATCTGGTATGTACAGTACATCCTCCATCCAATGTATGTGGTACCATATACCATTCAACTTAATAGGTCCAATACTTTAAGCTTACACAAATGAGTTGTCTCCAATTTGAATAAGTATTACATTCACATTCATGCTTGAAAAATACAAAGCTTAATAAAAGATGAAACCAAAATTATAAAATATATATTAGGTTTGCGATTTAAAATATATTTGTAAGAATAAAACAAGGTTTTATTTCACTTAAAGTAGGCAAGAAGTGCTTTAATGTTTGCATGAAGTTACCATGCCTGGTGGTGTTGATAATTAGTGTCTTTGCAATGGCGGGCTAATATAAGAAATAATTGTGATTGTAGTAGTGGTAATGAAAATGATGGTGATAATGGTCACGGTGATGGTGAAACTGAGATGATGATGGCAGTTATGATGTATGTTTCACAATAATTGAACACAGATCAATATGCTGATTTTATGTTAGCCAATAATATAATCATATTTTATTTCACACTGCATAAACAAAGCACACAATCATTTAACAAAGCCTAGCTAAACCAAATCCTTCATGACATATGGTAATTTATCATTGAGATGTCAGGCCTGCTTGACGATTGAATGTATGTCAAAAGTTGGAATATCATGTTCAAGAGCTTGCATAACACAGAGAGACTACAATATCTAACCTTATGTTTTAACTAGATATGGGATCCTTGAATTCCTTGAATCCTTAGGGATATTCAAAGATTCAAGAAAATATCAAATTTGAGATTTGAAAAAATATATGAAAATATATTTTTTCACAAATTTTGAGATTTGATTTGTTTTAAAGCTCTAATACTGCTTATTATGGTTCATCCTTTTTAGTGATTCAACTTCAACATAATTATATGAATGAACTTAACAAGACCCCAGACCATTAATTTAACACTAAGTGAATGAATGGATGTTAAATTTAATTAATTTTAGCAAGAAAATTTAATATTTTGTTACTATTTCTGTTATATTCCTATTTCCTCTTGTGTTCATAATTTTAAACAAGATTCATATTCAAATTCGAGATTTGAAGGTAAACTGATGATTCAAATTTTTTAAACAATACATTCGACTCATCTCTGGTTTTTAAAATAGCATCAAAATGATAAATAAGGATGCAACTAGTAGGCATACAATTAATCAATAGTTCCTTCTACTATCTCTCAAAGTTTGCAACACGGTTTTGAAATATAGATTATATGTTGGTGTAGTGATTAAACAATTGTCTCTATATTAATGGCACCTACCCTATATCTGGTACTTGATCTTCATAAATGATATCTTTGAGATGTCGATGTTGCTGAGCTTGTTGACACTGGGTGAGGATCTTATGCCTTATGTCTTGCAAAAATCTTTGTCCCCATGCTCGATGAGCATCCAAAAGATCCAATGACAAAGAGTCTAAAGGAGTGTCTGCAGAAGTTACTCGATTGTCATAGGCCTTAGTACACATAATATAATCATATTAAAAAAGGAAAAATAACTATTTTGACATTACAGCACTTCACAAATTTTAGAGAAATGTGTCACAACAGTATTTTTAGCTATTTAAATAGTAATGACAAAAGACCTGAAAATATGAGGGCGGAAGTTTGTTAAAAAGCTTGTTTTTGAGTAGATGGTACTACAATATTTATCAATGTCAATAAAACATCAAATGAATGCATGAGATATTCTAACATTGTCTAACCTTGAAGAAATCTTTAGGGATCTCCTTCTCTCTGGCTGGAATCATACTTATTCCTCTGAAGTCTGCCTCTCCTTGGTCTCTCAGTTGAAGCAACCTTAGTCGACGATTGTTATCCAACTCTTCCTTGCTGCAGAAGTCAAACTCTGTCTGCAATGGATCCAGTCTGAAGAAGTTGGGCTTCGTCATAAAAACTGAGCTTGTATTCTAAAAGTGGATTTGAATAGCATCTTTAGTGATGTTCATATAAAATTCTTGCTAATAACATGTGAAGGTCATATTATCATACAATTTCAGTTTTAAGTGCAATAATATGATAGACCGAAAAATAGGCAACATTAAATTGTTTTAATTTAAAATGCAATCCTTCAATTTGAATGACACCTTCTACATGTTTTCACTCAAAATATTGTTATAACAGGCATTAACTATAATCTTAAGATTTAGTTTAGAATAGATCGAATGATCAACATATCACAGTTTTAACCTCCTAGCTATTATATAAATTAATAGCTTATTTTTGTTTCTAAGAAAATGTACCCTTTCCTTTGAGTTGGCTTCAGCATTAGATGTTAAAAGAAATATAAATTCACTATATATCCAGTTCTAGTAAGAGTTTATATAGTTCGAGATGAACAAAAGACCAACCTATCAGAAATTGCCACTGTATTAAATATCCCAGAAGAGAGATAATATACATAATTATATATGCGTGTTTTAAATGTAAAAGTACTAATATAAATAAATATATTTTCCAGGCCGGCCTCTTAGTCTAGTGGTCAGCGTAAATGTCTACCTATCTAAAGATTCTAGGTTCTATTCTCAGCAATACCATGGGGTTCTCAGTGGGGAATTGTTCCTAGGGTACAAACAAGGAAATAACAGATACATAACCTTACGGGAGATTTGCTGCACCCCTAGAGTCAGGTAGAAATTAAAAATATCCAGTGATAACAGCACTTCCAAGTGATAATTCTTTAAAACAACTCACTTTCCAAATGTTCCCAATGAGAAAGACAAGCTGAGAGAGTGAAAGCTAAAAGATGTCTGTCTCTCTGAGTACAATAGTTCATTCAAGTAGCAGTGTTCCCTCACCCTGACTCACCCCCCAACCCCCTCTTTCATTGACCAAAACTTTTCAAACAATTGAGCAATTGAGAGTGTTGGACCCAAAGATACAATGCCAGTGCTTCTACAGTGTTTAAACGTAAGTGACATACAGTTTTGGGAATGCACTTGTAAATGAATTATTAAATATTTTGTGAGCAGCTTCTGTGGTCACAATTCTTTAGGATTCACTTTTTTTTTTATCAAACTGGACGGCAAATAACTGGGACATCAATGTTCGAATATCGATCATGTGTACTGAGAGGTTTTTTTTTACTAAAATGCATATAACTCTTCTTCAATACAAATACAGTCACATTTAACAAAAAAAAACCTTTATCATTCCTAATCCATTGGAGTAAATACGCGGATAGATGTAATGGGAAGTAAGATATGATGCACAAAATATATCCGTAATTAAAATTAAATACTTATGTTGTAAAAGTTGCATTTATTTTCTACATTTTGTTGTCAAATTAAATACAAACAAAATATAAAAGTGATATGCTACTTTATAAACTAAAAAAAAAGTTAAATGCATAGAAAATACAATAAAAAGAGTTTCCTAATAATCATTAAGTATCAATAATACATTCTTATTTTAAACACTAGAATGATTATATTCAGCATTATTTTATACTGATGTGTAATTAGAGTTAACAAATCTGTTTTAAATAAGTTTATAGTAAAATCAAGTCTGAAAATGAAGTTTATCTCACTAAATCCTCTTTTAAGAATACACAACAAAAATATTATAATGTTTTGTCCAATTACACTTGTCCAAAACCTTTTCGTGCCTCTATGGAAAATTAAATATCTCTCAATTTTAGTAAAGAGGAATAGAAATAAATATAGATTTTTTTCGCAATGAAAACTCTTCCAGTATAAGATTATTTTACTATAAGAGAAAAATATTTTCATACAATTAATAATTCCAGATTTTCTTAAAAATTAAATATTTATATCATAATAAAATAGAGTTTAGAAAGTGAGTAAAATTGTTGACAATATGAAGTATATGAAAAAAGTATCATAACTATTTCCAAATATTGTTTTAATCACAACTATAGTAATTAAGTGTTTTATATAAAAATTATCTACTAGAATGCAAAGAAAAAAGTTATGTCTATGTAGTTTGGGCAAGCTTTAAACTAAAATAATAATCACTATCATGAAAAAAAACTATACAATAATAATCCAGTAATAAGATTGAACAGAAATTTGAATAAAATATGTGTCAGACATATTTGGACATTGATATATTTCAAAATATTCTGGTGGTCTTGATTTCATAATGTACTAGATCAAGCTTTGAAGTATTTATCTATAGCATTTTTGCTTTAATGGTGAACACCCAACTGTCATAATTTTGATGGTTTCTTCATGTACTATCCTTAGATAATAATGGTAATCACAAACCAGTTATGTCAATTAATAAATAAAAAATCATAGAAAGAAAATATTACCTAGTCTACAAAGTGAGTGCAAAAACGAGCGCAATCGCAGGGCGGCCATCGCATTCCATTGGCAACGAAAACATTATCTAAACATGATAATAGAACATGTTTGAAAAAAGAGAAACATGTTTGAAAAAAGAGCATCATATTTCACCAAAGAGCATAAATTAAATAATATACTATATTACAGAAATATATTAAATATGAAGCACCATGATTTTCCAAAGAGAATCAAGGTCACCAAGCTATCTCGCGTGAATTGGTTTATTTTAATTGTTATGTAGCTCTTAGATAAAGGATAATAGCTATGTATTTGCTATTCTAATGTATCCAATTTAAGATAATCTTTATATTCATTTACTTTTAGTACTTTAAACTTTTTTCCTCTGCCTTTACAAAGTCAGTGTTCCACTATATCAAGTTTTTGTAGTTAATATAAGAAATTTTATGGGCCCATCCCATTTCCAAGCAGTAATTTTTTAAATTCCAGACTTTACAACTTTTATGGTTATGTGGGGTGGTCCTTTTATCAATTTGGTGAATATAAATTTTATTTTATACATAAAAGTAGATTTTCTTTTGGAAAGATGGCAATTAATTCTCATTTCCAATACCCCCTCCCCCCCTCAAACTCCCTAGCTCCCACAAATCCAATTTGAAATGTCAAGACTTATTTGGTTATCTTATATGATGTTTTATGTGTCTATCAAATTTCAACCAAACCACATCAAAAAGAGTGTTCTATATTGGTTACATACATTTTTAGCACTTTCATTTCCTGGGCTTCAATTATGAAAGTCCATTTGTTCAGCCGTCAGTCGAATATCCGAGAAGGTGATTTGAATTACATGCCGATATTTCAAGTTTCTACCCCTATTTGTATTTGTCTAGCTTTGGAAACATTTTGAGGGGGTCATTTCTTCCTATTTTCTACTCCTTCAATTTGAAATTTAAAATTTAGACCTTCCTGTTTGAGTTGTTCCTTATACTCGCCTGACTAATGTCAATCATCTGACACTTTGAGAAGTATTTTAGGCTTTTATTTTAGAAATTTGAGACCCCCTTTATCACCATACTTTTTAGAAATAACTAATATTTCAAATGTATTTGTGGTTATTTATATAAGGTTACATGTAGTTACATTCTTGACAAATTTTAAATCTTCTACCTCCAACGTGTATACATCACCTCCCCCCCTCTCTCCTTCCCTATTTCCTGTATCACACAAGAGTAGTTTATCCACTGGTTTTGAGAATTTTAGCCTCCCTCCCCCCATTTCTCTAACTTACACTTAAAAATCACAAATTTAAGAGTTATTTGGTTATCTGAAGTGTTTATAAACCCATCTTTATTTCCTGGACTTAAATTTTTATTTTTATTTTTATAAGTTATTTGGAGTGGAATCTTTGCCTATATGCAGAATTTCAGTTTTATGCCACACTTAGAAGAAATTGTTTCTAGTAGTAGTTTTATAAGTTTTTAACCACTCAACCCACTTTTTCCAACCCACTATGAGAAATTTTAAATACTAATATTTATTTGGTTATCTGGAGTTTTAGTTCTATCTGTCTTTTAAATTTAAATTTTTAACCTCATATAAAAAGTTATTTATAGCTGTAGCTCCCCCCTCCACCGTTTCCCATAGTTTTATTTAAAAATTTAACATTTTAATTTTTTTATATATATTTAAAGTGGTCCCTATACGTACGAATTTAAGTTCTCTACCACATAGAGAAGTAGTTGAATGTATTAGTTTTTGGAAATGTTAAACACGCATCTTTCCCCTACCAATTCTTCAACTCCCGCTTAAAACTTTCAGATATTAAGATTTATTTGGTTATTTTGAAAGGTCCTTCTACCTACTTGCCAAATTTAAATATTATGTCACAGATAACATTTGTTTTTATTTTAATAACTCCTTATTCTTCCCCGACCCTATTTCGCGAGTTCCAATTTAAAATTTAAAATGTACAGACTTATAGTAATATGACATGTCCCTTTACTTTACTTTCAAATTTCAATCTTTTACCCCACTGGGAATTAGTTGTTTCTATTAGTTTTGGAAATTTAAAAGCTAATTTTTCTATCATTTAGAAATTTCCATTTTTAAGACTTATTTGGTTATTTGGAGTTGTCCGACTGTTGATTTATTTAAATTTTCTAGCACACATAAAAGGTTTTTATTATGTTTATTTACCTTCCCCTATTTCTCAGGGTCCCGATTAGGAAATAAAAATGTTAATACTTTTATGAATATTTGGAGTGGTCCCATTATATGTCTGCAAAATTTCAATCTTTTACCATCCTGAAAAGTAGTTATTTATATTAGGTTTGGTAGTCTTGACACCCCACCCACCTTTCTCCAATGCACCTTGAAACACATCGTGTGGATGCCGTACATAAATTAATTTCATATTAGTACCCTGGGACCCAATAACCCCCCACCCCCATATATCAAACATCAAACTTCATCTTAATTGGAGGACATAGAATTTACCACCCCTTTTTGCCTCTTTAGGTGATTAAATTTGAAAAACCCTAAAAATATTCTTCCCCAATTCTATAAAGAAACATTTTAAATGTCAAAGCTATATGTCTACTAGTTCAAAAGATGCACGGCCAGTGAGTTTTGAAAACTTTCAACCCCCCTTTTTCGTCTCTTTCAGGTTGATTTTCGCAAAATTCGCTCCTATGTTTGGTCTATGGCCAAAAAGGAACCTTTACTCAAAATTTCAAGTTTACATGTTTGAAACCATTAAGCTCTTCTAACAAAATCACAAACTCCCCCACATCATTTATTGTCACTATAGGCAAAATTGGCCTTGTAGTTTGGAATTTTAAGCAATAATGTATCATCATTGTGCATACACACTCGTGTTAATATTATCAAATCAGAAACCCTTAGAACTATTTAAAACCATGCTATATTTTTGTTTTAGCTTTAAATACTTGAATGTGGGAATTTTAATTTATGCCAGGAAAATACCAGTTTTTAAATTATTTCAAATATACATTAATGATTTTAAATACAGTACATAGCTTTAAATATACATTATAGATCTGCATTAGTGGCTATGCGGTATGATATATAGCCTTCCTCTATCAAATAAAGCTATGTCTTGATAAGGTCAAAATTTGTGGAATTATTTTTTACAATTTTATATAAGATATTACACAAAAAAAAAACATTAAAGTTAAAATCCAAACTTTTTAACTTGTTAGAACTTTCACCTTCATTTTGGTGAAAATAATATTAAAAAATATCTAACCACTTCTTCAATAAATTGGTATTTCTTAACTTCTTCAATTTTCCTCAGTGCTCCTTTAAAATTTGCAGCTGACAGCCAGTCTCTTTAGTTAAAAAAAAAGGACCATTGTGTTCCAAGTTTTCCTTGTTATGTGCAATCAGAGTAAATTTATTTGTGTGGCAGGATTAGGGTACTTAGGGATGAGAATTGGTGGGGTGAGATATGGGAGGTAGGCCGCTCGGTGCACATATTTTGTATCTGCCTTCTAGTAAATTTTTTATTATTATTATTTAGCACCGCGTCTTACTACCCGTTCGGGTTATACGCTTTAAGTACTAACTACGCTAATGGATTAGGAGTTGGGAAGAATGAATGAGAGGAAGTGAACCCGCACTTTCGTGGAGGGAGAGTGGAAAACCATTTAGGAAAAACCACCCCCAGTTCACCCGACCGAGATTCGAACCTCGATCTCCCCGTCCTACAGCAGTCAAGCTCAACACGACTAGTGCGTTAGCCAACTACGCCAACGAGGCGAGTTTATAGTAAATTTGAGTTTAAGGTGAGTCGTTTAGAAAGGGCTCACGTGATTGCACTGTAGTCACTGGAGACAGCATTAGCGATCCCAACGTGTAAGGAGTAAAGACTCGAAAAGGAGAGCAACACTTTTAACCTAGCGGTTGTGTATCTGTTCTTACCTTGTCTGTGTCCTAGGGTCACTATGGTCGCCATGGTCTGGTTGATTATGCTGTTAGGTTCAAGACTTCTAATGCCACCACATAATATCATCCCATCAGCTCACCCAGGCAATGTGACTGTACCTACATGTTACCCCAACCCCACCACCAGTGGGCCAGGAATGTCTAGCCGACCAAAACCCTTGTGGCATCAGGGGGGAAATATAGATTTATTCCAAATACCCTTAGTTTACCTTACAGTATTCCACTATGGTATGGTATTATCAAAGTTTTTTTTAGTACATCCGCAAATTTCGTCAATCATATTATTTATTTTTTATTACTTACAAGGTTATTTCCACTTCCCGTGTTTCTTATTGTAGGCCTACTACTAAATGCAAATGTTATTTTTGTCTAGTTTAATCTTTTTATAATTCATCTAACTAGTCTAATCGACTAGTTTTCATAATTTGTAACATAGGGAAAAAAATATATTGAAACAAATTAATAATTTTTCTTTTGACCTAATTTCTATTCTTTTTATTCAATTTTATGTTGAGTAGTATCAAATAGGATATCAAGGAGATGAAGTGATAGTATCAAGCAAGGTTTCGGAATCAAGGAAAGTAGGTATCGGCCCTCCACAAATATAAACATAATATGTAGGCCTAAGTATTATTATAATTTAAAAAAACTATTAAATGATTTTGATTTTTTACTTGTGATAGTTGTTTTGAACCAGAGTTGTCTTACAAGTAATGTCAAGTATTCCAGTTTAATTCTTTATAGGTTATCATTTTTACTCAGATTGGTGTATTGTAAAGGAATGAGTATCTGGCATATTTCTAGCTTAAAGTATAGACAAACTTGAATTCAATAATAAAACCATTAAGACAATTATGTATTTTTATAGGGTTGTAAAAATTGTGTAGCCTAACTTTTATTGTCTGTATATATTACGTATATTAAAATACAACATTCAGTTCAATTAATCAATTAGTTCATCCACAAATTAAAGCAAATTGTACCAACTTTTCTTCGAGCTTTGAATTATGAAATTAAATATCTAGTAATTCTCTGAGTTTACCGTCTAATTATGTCTTTCTCTGGTTCCTTTATATTTGGAAGGTATATACCAAGAGGTAAATATGTTGATTAAAATTGTATTTCATAGTTTTTAAGCAATTTTATATTGAAGATATAAAAAAGATGTTCTATTGTGAAACTTTTTCCATTTGGTTTTTTTAATGTAGTGATAGCTCTCTTTTAACCTGGTGCACAATAGCTACCTCTAGATATAACACTACAGTGACACCACGCGGAGATACATTGTCTGGATGGACCCCAAGTGGTAAGGGGTTGCAATACTGGATAATTGGATGGTGCATGGGGTTAAATATAGAATAAAGCTTTCAATATAGCACATATTTATTGTTTATAGCATTCTAATCTACTACACTGGTTACATGTATAACATGGTGTATTATTATTATTATTAGTAATAGTATTGTGTCTTACTACCTATTCGGGTTGTATACACTTATGCTAATGTGTAATGGTAGGGTGATTGTGAGATGAAATGGAGGGCATACAATTTAACGTGGAATCTGAACCACAGTGGAGGCCTGGTATTCCACACATTCACAAGTTGGGATTAATATAAGTCTTGTCAGAGGTGAAGGAAGGGTTTGGCAATCAGATAAATCTGTGTCGGGACCAAGGATTGAACCCCAAACACCCAGCACAGAAGTCTGACACCTTACCCCTAGACCGCCAGGTCACCAACATGGTTTATTGATGAAAGAGTGGTTGCAATGGAGAATAGACCTCGTGAGCTGCCTATACACGAGTTTGACTCTGTGCGGAGGGATCCGTGGGATCACGGTTTGTCTATCCTGTCTACTTGTCGGTGGTTGCTTTAGTAGAGTCCCTAAAGCAGTCCTCTTGAATAGGGATGAAACTCCGCTATTACTAATTAGACCACTAATCATTTAACAAGGTTTTAAATATTAGTTAATACTTGTAACTCGCCGATCTCAACATTCCATCAAGCATCCATTGGGTGCATGATGCTTGCTTATAAACAAGAAATAATAAACTGTTTTCATCAGCATGACACTGCTTGACTTCCAAGGAATGTGCAAGAATGAACTAACATTTTGTTAGAATAAACTTTAAAATAACTTTTAAAGTGGCTTACTTCTTTCTACCTATTAGTTTATTTTTCCTTGCATTTCACAATTAAATTTACATAATTTAGAACATCATTTTAACCATTAGGTCACCACATTCCTAATTATTTAATTAATTTTTTCAAGAACTCACACCTGATGAGTTATGATAAAATGAAACGTAAGTCGATGTATTGACGATAAGGCAGCAGTATAAATTATTATCTCTGTTCTTCTTTTCATTGTAGTTAGTAAAATTGTCATGTATGAAATAAATAGTGTGTTAAAATATATATTATGTATTATTACCTTGATGAAGTTGTAGAAGGCAGCATTGGTTGGATCATTAGGGTCAAGAAGTGACTTGTCTGCCCAGGCTCTCAGTTTTTCTACATTCACTGGGCCATCCGAGTCCAACATTCCCATCAGATCTGCACAGCAGCTCCACCTTTACATAAACAACTGAGTGGAGATGGACAGACTATGTATAAAGAGTAAAGTGTAAATAGTTGAATATTCTTAAAGCTACCATTGTTATAAGTATTAAAAATACTGCACAGTAATGGGATGATCGTTCTTTCTTTCTTCCATACCGTAATACATAAAGTTAACAATTAACAGTGAAACCCAAATAAAACTTAAATATTTAGAGGATAAATAAATGTGAAAAGTGTTTTCAAGACTTGCTGAATGCTAGCACAAACACACACAAGGAAGGAGAAGAGGAAGTAAACATTAGCCAGGAAAATGTGAGGGACCTAGCCTGGATGGATGTGGGTGGGTGGAAAAGTCACTGAAGTGAATTAAGTGGGTGAAGGCACCAGAAGGGTATGAACTGAGTGTAGAGATGATGAGCGCAGCAGGGGAGAATGGACTACAATGGCTGTATCAAGTGATTAGAGTAATATGGAAGGAGGAGAGGATACCAAAGGACTGGAAAGAAGGGTTAGATAGTACCATTTTTTTTAAAAAGGAGATAGGACGAAGTGAGAAAATTAGAGGAGAGTCACCCTGATGAGCCACTTTGTGAAGGTATATGAAAAGTCACCAGAGAAAAAATTAAGGGAACAGTGGAAGGAGGATTGAAGGAGGAACAGTATGGCTTCATACCAAAAAGGCCCATAGTAGATTTCATATTTGCGTTAAGATAGTTACAAGAGAGACACTATGAGTATCAAAAGGACATGCTGATGGCATTCCTGGATATTGAAAAAGTCTACAACAGTGTGTGTGTGTGTGTGTGTGTGCGCGCACGCAGATGTATAGTATGGGAATCACTGAAAAAGAAAGGCATGAGTAACAAGATTGTAAGGAGAGTGAGAAATATGTACAAAGTGGGGGAGGAGAGAGGACATAGGAGTTAGAGCTGAGAAATGGCTTGAAGCAAGGAAGTACACGCTCACCACTACTGTTCATCGTAGCTTGAATGAAATAATTAAGGGAAAGGTAGAAAGAATTGGGAAGGGAAGCATGGCACATGTGACAGAAGGGTGTGGAGGAAAGAGGAGAAGACAAGGTCATTGTGGAGGAGAGGTGGTGGGGAAAAAGAATATGTTGGGGATGTTTATATTCCAAACAGAGCCGGCCAGTGGCTGAAAGCTGTTTATGATGATGATGATAATAATAATAAATATATTTTGTTATTTAATCCATTATGTTATGCACATTTGTGAAGTTGCCATTGTACTAAAGGGAACATATAGCCCTCCATAATCAAAGGTGGCTGCAATGGCCCGTGATCTTAAATGCCCACTCATTTATGTTTCTGACAATTTCTGCATGCCCATAGCAAACTACTCCTTAAGATATGAGTCAAGAATGACCTTGGGCACGGGATATCCCTGGATGGCTCAGTGGTAAGAAAAGTATTGGCATACTAAGTCAAAGGTCCCAGAATCGATTCCTATGTTCAGGTGTAATTTTGAATTTAGAGAAAAAGATTTTTCATTTTAGGTTGTTAAAATGTTTTTACATATTGAATTAATAATATAAGTGTGCATCTTCCCTGTTCCCCATTGTATTTCTATTGGTTTTAAGGTATTGCCAATTCCTCAGGAGTAACTGTTAAGAGGAAATTGGGTAGAAATAAAATAGCCAAATCTGTACAGTGTACATTTATTGCCCAACAGGATACAATTGACAATTTTTTTCTACCTGGCACTTGAAGGGGGGGTTGGACAGGCGGGGGGATTGGGAGGATGTGGGAAGATTGTGAAAGATGGGAGGTGCACAGTCAAGTTGTATTTTATCATCCTTTCATTCCTATTGTTTGTACAGCAGAAGGAATATTTATTAGAAAGATGGGTGCTAATCAATGTAATGCACCCAATATGTAAAGAGCTTTTCATGTAAAGCTATACACCCGTTTTTGAGGATCATGCTATCAGGAGGAATACGATTAGAAATGAAATGTTTGGGCAAGAGTTGGCCCTACAGGATGTACATACATTAGATAGTAAAGGAAGCAAGGGGAAGTTATATGGAAACACAACGAGGATGGAAAAGGAAAGGCTCACCCTTGCTTCCTTTATTTTTACATGTATACTCTGTAGGCCAACTCTTAACTGATCATCTTCATTTCTAATTCTTTTTATCCTGGTGGCAGCTTATGAGCTCCTCAAAAACTTACATATCATAGTCTCAGTCTTCCGTGCCACTCACTTTTGCACCCAGGTTTCAGTTTTCCGACACATCTGTAATTATTGGTATGAAGTAAGCCAGATAAAGTATTTCCTTACACTCCAAGTGTAATTCTCTTTACTAATCAGGTCTCTTACACACCTATAGAACACTAATCCATGCTGTCCTATTCTCATTAGATCTTATCTGCTCACACTCTTTGCCTCAATCATGCTTGCAAGAGACTTTCCACTCTTTACTACTTTAAAATCAACTCCAGCCTGCTTAATAGCTTTGCTATGCCTCTTCTTTGTCATCACTATCATTTCACTCTTTACCGTGATAATTTCATCTCACTCTCTTTCACTTACTGTAACTGTTCCTGTACTTCCTCTCCCTTTCCCCCATGCTATCAAGTCATCCACAAACATTATTGCTTTCATCTTATCTTCACATAGTTTCCTTGCCACTCTATTCATGATAATTTCCATTATAATTATAAACATTAGTGATGAGAGAGCACTCCCAGGCTTGACTTCATTATTTTAGGTGTGACCACTTTGTCCACCCTTTCTCTGTCTTTGCACAGCTTATGTTATCATCATATATACTATTTATTCTCTTCACCCCTACTCTTTCTACTCCAGCCTCATCCACTGCTTTCCAGACTTTCTCTGCCAGGCCCTTTCCTTATCCATTTCCCCTCCACTCGCTTCATATTTTATAATATAGAATCAAAGAACATGCTGCTTGATCTAATTAAAATCTACCCTAGTATATTTCTGTCTAATCTTTTTTTTTTTCCATACATTATTTTGTTTGTGTTTGTATGTGTTTAGAACTTAGATTTTTATTATTTGGTTTTAATTACATATATTCATCAATATATGAGTTAAATTCAAGAATCAAAAATAAATTTTAGCCATACATCCGTACAAATAACAGGATAAAACAAGAACCAAAAATAAAATAAATGATGATGAAGGAGTAACAATTATGTTGGAAAAATTATCGAGAAGTGCAAGTTGAGATAGTGTTGTCCTATACAAAGAATGATAAATAACTGGAATAAAGTAATACTATTCTATGAACATCAATGAAATAAGAAAAGTCAAGCAAACCGGAAGTGAATGGAGAGCACTCAACAAACCCATGCGGGAAACTGGAGATGATAATCATATTCATCAAATGTATGTTATTAGAATGGTATACTAGTATGAGTCAGAACATGGCTAATGACTAAAATGTAAGTAATTCGGTTTTAAAGTAATTATCGAGTTTGTGGAGCCTAGAGCATATCTAGAAGCCCTGTGAATATGTTGCATGTTCCTGTTTTTCTGGTAAGGTTGTCATTTGGTGCTCGTTCTATTAGATAATGTAAATAATTTTAGCTCTGGCATCACTCAGGTAAGTATGCTAGGTATCTCTCCTAATTTAAAATATAATATATTTTAAGTGGAAAAAATTAATTCTAAGGGATTAAGGATATGTACAATATCTATTTTAAATACCCGTATGAAAATGTTTCTACAAAATGATGGGTTAGTGAAGTAGCATACCTTTTTTCTTGCGCAGCATATTTGTCAGGCGGGGCTAGAATAGTCCCATTCAACTCATCTAAGCCCCAGCCAACTCGGCAGATGATGTAGCCTGATGTGTAAAGGCACTCTTGTAAGTTGTTAGGCAGTGGAGAAATGTAAACCCCACTGCCAACACCTGCATGACTCACTGTCACCACCTGAGTATTGCTGAATTGATGACGAGTCGCTTCACAGCTTTGCAAAGTGGTAGTGCTGAAGAACATATGTTATATAATAGACAAGTTATATCACCTGTGTATTGCCGATATGATGACAGATAGCCTCACATCTCTGTAAAGTTATGTGCTCAAGAACACAAAAGTAGTTAAACAGAACTAATTAATCCTAATGACCATGTATTGTTAAACTGATTATGCTTGAGCCAGCTAGTTTTTTTGTTGTTGCAATTAACGGCTGAATAATTAATAAGAAACTTCTACTGGCAAGTTCAAATACCAAGAATAAATAGTAGTGCCAAGATTATCTTAAAATTCTACTAGTCCATTAGGTTTTCTGGCATCAGTTGCACAAGTCATGCAGGTATTCAGATAATCTCAATGACTCAAAGTTAAATATCATTGTCCTTTGTTCTATTAAAGGTAAGGGGGATACAGATGTCAGCAGAGAGTAAGTGGTTGCTACTTACCCAAAAGAGGGTGTGAACAGGAAGGAAGGTTTATTTTAAGCTGGTGGTGAGACAAACAAGTTGGGAGATGTTTGAGTCATTATGCTCATTCTTTGAACACTCAACAGTTATTTATTTAGGTTCAGCAAGTGAGAGAGCTTGAAAGATTTAGATAAACGAGTGGAAGCCTCAAGTCACACCTAGTTCCTTCCCCTTGTTTGATTGTCTTTGGTTTCCCCCTCTTTGCTATCCCTCCATTCCGTGTTCTGGAGTTGTGCAAATCATATAAAAGAATGGCAGAGAAATATGATGATTACTCTTGGACATTGCTCTGGTTTAGTAGAAGTTGAGGCTTCGGTTTATTTATTATGAAATGTAAGCATAAATTCGGTTTTGGCATTAATATTTATCTAGATGTAACTTCTTCAAAATTCCATTCCTTTTACGGCAATACTATTTCGGGTTAAATTTCAGACATGTTAAATCTTTGATCAAACTAAATGCAAAATATTTTAGTTAGCATTTTATTGCATTTTAAATAATGAATTAACATATTAGGATATAAGTTATGATACTGAATTTCTGAATAACGCTAGTGAAGCGGTAAATGGACAAAAATTAAATCATTATTTTGGTTAAGTATTTTTCTTTGTCCAGGCTAATGTTAGGTGTCATATTATATGTTGTTGATATTATCTCCATTTTAATTTATAGTATGACAGGCTAGTTTAACATAAATTGTTCTTATATTATAAGTTTGAAGTGTATGATCCATATTCCGGATAACTGTATTAAATTATTACGAGTTAACAAATGAATATAAGAAATATTTGGAGAATAAGTATCTTGAGAAACTTTTGAGTAATTATGTATGAAAATATCAAGTGAGAAATAGCAAATTATTTGATGTTTTCATGTGATATACATAAAGCATTATAAGTATCAAATTAATGGCTTTTCTAAATAATTTTGTTTTACCCTTTTGTTAGGTTACAATGGGCGTAGAACTATTATACATTAATAATTGCTTTTAGGCTTATTATATAGAAGAGTATTTATCTATTGAATTCATATATATAAAAACAATTTAATGGATTTCTCAATTTTATTTAATACTTTAGCTATAGGGTTTACCCTTAGGTTTTATAACCTATCATTCTTTAATTACTTAGTTTTCTGGGTAACACTGAATATTATTTAAATGTCCTGAGGCCGACCATCTGGGATTTTTCCGCAACTGTATTGGATTGCGTGCCCTTGAGTACTCTTGATGTACTCAGACGTTTATTGTTACTCAAGCTGCTCACTCCTATTGCCCTTTTCTTATTTTTTTTTGTATACTTTGGACCCTTTTTGATAGGTTGCATCTAAAATAAGGGTCCACATCCAAATAATGAATGAGAATGAGAGAAGAATGTTTACTGTGTGAACATTAAGACTTCAACCGACTGTTCTATCGTTTCAACAAATGAACAAGAGCAAAGACTGATAGGATTGAAAAAATTGTGGAAGTGATGCCAAAATCCGAGTCTAGCTGAACTAAACTGAACAATGAACAAATGCCCAGAATGAGTAGACAGAGATAATGATAGTGAATGAGTAAAGAGAAGTATAGAAATAACAAACAAATGAATGACTTAAAGTTCCATATGGACACAAAGAAAAGATGAAGTAGAAGGGGGGAGCAATGCCTGATGCATCCTTGCAGGAATATTATTTAGATGTGATATTGACATTTATTGACCTAAGTTCTTAATTTTAATACATCAATGAGATACATACTATGTTTATTGCCCTAGTAATAATATGGGATTGGTAATACAAACTGTATTGGTCAATGTATCAGATCTGTGATGATGTAGCCTGTAATGGTGGCATTAACGGGTCACTCACAAAGCAAGAGCTGATTGTTCATAGCTCTTGCTAATGAGTCGCTCAATTTCAATGACTCGCTCACAAGTGACCCATCCCTAGACTATGATTCTTGATATGTAAATATGACTATGACTATTCCGATATATAAATTTAGCTCTAATGGCGGGTATAGTATGATCATAACTTTTATAGTATGTATAGTTTGAATACCATTAGCTAGGTAGGTATGCATACAACTATGATTTACCTGAGAGGTATGGGTATATACACCTCAGCCAAGAGATGTTTGTTGAAGGTCCCTCCCTCCTCATAGAGCTCTAACTTGAGCGTGTGGGGCCATTCAGTAATGCATATAGGGAATATCTCTTGGAAGTTGACAAAGAAGTTGCTTCCCAGAGGTCGTTTACTAGACTGGCACACCTCCTTGTTATTGAAGAACACCTTCACAAACACCTGACATCGACTCACAGCTGACTGGCGCAGTTTCTCACTGTAAAAATAGTCAGTTGGTAGTAGCAATAGTAGTATTTAAATTAGAGCTGGATCAAATCCAACATTTTACAAATTCAAATCTCCAGTTTATTTTTGACTTTTGAATCTCGAGTATGAATCCAAATCTTGAGATGATTATTAACATAAGAGGAAATAGAATAATAGAAAATAAAAAGTAGCTAAATGTTAACATTCTTTCTTATAATCCATTCAATATAACAGTCATACATTCAGTTAAGTGTTAAATTACTACTCTGGGGCCTGGTTGTTAAGTTCATCCTACAATTATAATTGGTTCTGTACCACCAAAAAGAAATATTCAACTCCCTAAAACAAATTTCCCTTTAAAATTATTATTATTATTTTATTATTATTATTAATAATAATAGAATTTGAGTCTTGAATCTAAAATTTTCTCAAATATCCTTAAATATTCTGGGATTCAAGGTATTCAAAGATTCAAAAGATCTCATACCTAAAAAAAAATTTAAAATAACTTTTAATTACATTATTAAGATTATACTACATTTATATATTATAAATAACCCAAACTTTACTTGATACAACTTGATATTTTGAAGCCTTCATAGACGTTTGCTTGACTTAGTAGCAGTTAATTCAAATATATAATTAACTAATATATTGATGTTATCACCAGGAGCAGTTAAGATACTAAAATCTTCAATCAAGTAAATACTGACAACCAGGACACAAGAATTGAATTTAACACCTATGGCATTGTCAAAGAATTAAATTCAAATTAGGGGTGGGCCCTCAAATCTTTTTAATTCCTTGAATCCTTTAGAATATTTGAGGATTTTAGAAAATTTCTTATTTGAGACTAACATCCTAAAAAAAAATCCAGTTTTTCAAGTGAAATTTGTTTTCGAGCTTTCTAATACTGCTCATAGGTGGTTCAGAACCTTTTATAATGATAGTATGAAATTAACAACCAGACTAGTAATTTAACACTTAACTGAATGTATAGATGGTATAATGAATAAGAAACAATGTTAACATATTTGTATTTTATATTGGGGTATTATTATATCTACATTTCCTCTTATGTTCATTATTTTTTACAAGATTCAGATTCCAGATTTAAAGGTAAACTGGAGATTTGGATTCATAAAATAGTGGATTCGACATAACTATGATATTTTTAAAATTCAAATAAAACTCAAGATATTTAAATTACATAATGTATAACACTGATGTGTCAATGAGAGAAAATGTATGAAAAGATTATGTATAGGATAATGAGGAAAAGCGAGACGGGAAGATAGGTTCAATAATATTTAGCACCGCGTCTTACTACCCGTTCGGGTTATACGCTTTAAGTACTAATTACTCTAATGGATTAGGAATTGGGAAGGTTGAATTAGAGGAAGTGAACCCTCATTTACACGGAGGCAGAGTGGAAAACCATTTAGGAAAACCACCCCCAGTTCACTCAACCGAGATTCGAACCTCGATCTCCTCACCCTCAGCAGTCGAGCTCAACACGACAAGCGCGTTAGCCAACTACGCCACCGAGGCGGGTAAGATAGGTTCAGAAAGAAGAGATTGACGACAGATTTTAATATTTGGAATTAGACAGTTGATGGAAAAGAGATATGAGTTTGGAAAGGAACTGGCAATGGTATTTATGGATGTAGAAAAAGCTTATGATGATGTGGATTAAAACAAAGTATGGAAAGCAATGGAGGAGAATAGAATACCAAAGAGGTGTGGTTAGGAGAGTAGGGAGTATGAATGATAATAATGTGAGTTGTGTAAAAATGGAGAGAGGGTGGACAGAGGGGTTCCAGTTTAAAAAAAATACGTCAAGCAGGAAAGTGCCCTCTCACCATTACTATTTGAATTGGTGATGGAAATGATCATGACTAGAGTGGTAAGGAAACTGGGTGAGGATAAAATGAAAGCATTGATGTTTGCAGATGACTTGATGATATGGTGGGAGAAGGAAGAGGATGTATAGGAACAGTATGGAGGTAAAAGTAGGAGGAAGTACAGGAACAGCTGCAGGAATGGAATGAGGAGGTGAAAGAGTGTGGAATGAAATTTAGTATGGCTAAAAGTGAAGTGATGGTGATGATAAGTCAGATAAGGTGAAAGAACTGAATGAAGTAGATTTGTAAAAAAGAAAAGAATGTGAAGTATCTTGATAGTGTGAGTGAGGCAAAAGGGGGCAGCAAAGAAGATAAAGTGAGATGAAGACAGCATGGAAAGGTTTTCTACAGGTGTGTAAGAGACCTACTATGGAAAAGAGAAATGCCCCTAAAGTGTAATGAAGTGCTGTATATAACATACTTCATACCCATAGTAACGTTTGCAGCAGTAACTTGGACTTTGTATCAAAGACAAATAAGGAAAGTGGAGGCCATTGGAATGGAGTTGTTGAGGAGCATGCTAGCTGTCACCACAAGAGATAGGATAAGGAATGAAGATCTAAGAGAGTTGGGGTACAGGGGCTACATGAGATAGTAGAGGAAGCTAGAATGAGATGGTATGGACAGTAATGAGAATGGAAGGGGAGAGGATTCCAAGAAGATTAATGGATGTGAAGTATATAGGCAAGAGATAGCAAATGAGACCAAGGATGAGATAGGAGGAACAGAGAGCAGCTAGTGTGCAAGTGAAAGGAGGAGAGTGGAAGAGATTGCAGGAGGAAGAAGATTGATTAGTCCAAGCCACAGGCTGAAAACAGTTGGTGGTGGTGGTGATGATGATGATGATTATGGCATTTAAAATAAAATAAAAACAATTTATAGACGGGTCAAATCTACTATTTTACAAATACAAATCTTCATTTTACCTTTTAAACTAGAATTTGAAGCTTAGAAAAAATTATGAACATAGCGGTTAGTAGGAATATAATATAAAATAGAAATAGTAAGTAAATTTTAATATTTATTTATAAAATGCATTTATTATAACATTAATACATCCAATTAAGTGTTAAATTTATGGTTTGGGGTTCTAATGATAAGTTAGTATCACAATTATGTTGGGGCGTAGCCACCAATAAGCAGTATTAGAGCTCTAAAACAAATTCAAAACTATGAAACATAAACTTTTTTAATCTAATATTTTCTAAACTCTTCTCATCTCTAATATAATTGAGTATTCAAGGGTCTCATCGCGAAAAAAAAAGTTTTTGAAATGAAAATAGCACTAAAAGCTTACAATAAAAATAGCATTATGTTCTGTAAATTAAAATAAATAACTTTTGAAAAATTTAAGAAATAAATAATCTGAGCTTTAATAATTAATAAATGTTGTGGGAGTATTTGAAATTTACAATGGCTTTGAATAGTTAGTGGCCTATTTTCGATTCGATCTGGCAAACATGAAGGTAGAATATCTTGCTCAAATAATTGTTTTGTCCTTTATATCTTTAAAGCCCCACTAACCCTTAGGTCAAGTCAGGTAGTCTGGTGAACATTGTTTTTAGTGGGTCAATAGCCTGTCATTTATACTATTAAATGGTTTGGGAGGGGAGGGAGAAGGAATAGAATACCCATGTCAGCAATAAACAGCACCGCATTACCCACTAGGCAGACTAGGCACGTGCCTAGTGCGTGAGATTTTTAGGGGAGCAACATTTAAAAATATCAAATTGTTTACAGCAGCGCCCTTTACGAGATAGGACGTTACAGGATGTGAAAGCAAAACCCTTGTCTTCATTATGAATGAACATAATTTTCACTAAAACACCACACACGGAATCAGCTGTAGCTGAAGCTTGCTTGTTAGAGTGCTGGTGTATAGTTAAGAGTTATATTAGGTCTACCAATGCCATCTGTCAGTTAATAATTGAGTCACTAATTAGTATATTTTGGTGGGAGGGCGTTGTGAGGAGGGTGGGGGGGAGCCTGCAACTCATGTGCCTAGGGGTGCCATAATAAATTGGAAAAAAACAAATCAACCTTTGGGAATGGTAGGAAGAAAATTATATAAAAATGCAGTGAAATTCAATGTGCAATCAATATAAGATTTTTTTCTCTCTTTCAGTTATAAAATGATTAAATGTCTTAGATCAGTTAAAACACTTGATACAAAATATTAAAAAAAAAAACAGTTTTTGTGAATATAGCTTTTTGCAAACTTTCAAAAATAGCTATAAAAAAGTATTGTTAATTTTAGTGGAGAGGTAATTTTCCTTTTCCAAAATATCGTGGGATTTTTTATAAGTCTATAATTTTTTAAATAAAATAGCAGCTGTTTATATTGTATTTTCTGCATTTTAACACACAATTGAATTTTTTAAATTCCTTTCAAAATTATTATACTAACTAATCAATTTCTCTACATAGGGGAAAAAAACACTACTTGATTTGTATTATTCAGTTTTGGTTTGAAATTTTACTATTCGTCTAGAAAAACAGCTATTAGCACATGGGTTATGCGCAATAAGATTTTTTTAAATAAACTTGTGAAAATTAGGGATTAAATATTGAATAATAGTTTAAGTTGATATTCCTTGAGTAAATACAGCGCGAGTCAAAAATCTTCACATCACCAGAGAAAGAAGTTAGATAAGTATTTTTTAAGATTCACATAATACATTTTGTACTAAATTGTACTTGACACAGTCTTGCACTAAGTTATATAATATGTTGTATCAGCTCTACAGAGTGATGGCTTTCCATACCTTCTTTGGGCCAGTTTCATAGTCAAATTTAGTACGCCTCAAGTGCGGCGCTACACTAAGTACATGACAAAACCTACCTAAACCAGAATGGAATGGGCCAGTTTCCTATGCGAGAACGGCCCATTCAATTCGAGTTTAGGTAGGTGTCGTCATGTACTTAGTGTAGCGCCACACTTGAGGCGTACTAAATTTGACTATGAAACTGGCCCTTTATCTCTGTCCCATTCCTTTCTCCAATCAACATCCAGTTTGTTTGCCGAGTTTCTGACCTCCACAACATTCAAATGGCCATATGTCTGAACACTACCCTCATTATTGGGTTCCCCTTCACCACCCTTTCTGTATTTTGTTATTTGAGTAGTGAATACAGATATTAGTACCTAGTAGTTCATTAAAATCAACTCCTATTTAGAGTTTCTTCTTACTTTCGACTTAAAAATAAAGAAGATTACCTATACTTAAAACAAGTATCTAATGGTTAAAAAGACATTAAAAGGAAGAGTCCTACTTGTATAAACTTTAATAAATATACTTTTACTAATATGTATTTGTATTTTGCAAAATGCTAAAATATATGAACATTCCATTCCCTTTTTAAAATCCCCTTGAATTCTCCCATACTTTTCCAGATGTATTTCAACTCCGAATTCATCAGTTA
This sequence comes from Timema douglasi, assembly GCA_901482245.1. Classification (NCBI taxonomy): domain Eukaryota; kingdom Metazoa; phylum Arthropoda; class Insecta; order Phasmatodea; family Timematidae; genus Timema; species Timema douglasi. The sequence goes on from CABEEJ010000330.1 coordinate 219,426, forward strand.
CACAATGGAACACAGAAATAGCCTTATACAAAAAGCTCAAAATTGTCCAGCATTATAAATCTGTCAAGCTTGAACCTAAGTATATATTAAAAGAAAGTATCTGCTTGTAGAATATGAACATTCACAAATCCATATAGATGTGTCATTTTTTGTGAGATGAGACATCATTTGAGAAAAATATTTTAAAGTTTTGCCTCAAAGAGAATTGTTTTAGAAGCATAATGTTGATTATTATATTGTACTGACCCGAAAATAGGCCGCACTTTTTTCTCTAAAACATCCTTTCTAAAACCCTATAATGTATGCCTATAGTCGCATCCTTATTTAATAGTCTACTATTATATTTGGAAGAAGGTATAGGAAAGGCGGAGAGAAACATATAAAAGGGGACGAACATAATATGGCTTTTTACAATTAAAAGAAGAACACAGTTCACAATTTACATCAGTTTCCTCTTTTAGGAAATTGCGTTGCGCGTTTCACACTCCTCCCTTATGAGTTCTGATAGTATGAAACCTAGGTCGGGGGATTGGGCGGTGGTGATCGATTTTCTTTAAGAGGCAGCCATTACCTCTTTTTCCAATGGCAGCAATGTAAAGTGTAAACTGTGTTGTTCTTTTCATTATTAAAGCTATATTATGTTTGTTCCTTTTATATGTTTCTATCCACCTTGCCTATACCTTCTTTCAAATATAATATATTACAAATACCTCTTAAAGCGAAAAGAGGTTTTCCTAATAGAGATATATATTCGCACCCTTATATAATATGGATCTTTGAGAACTATTAGTGGTTATAGTGATATACATCAAATTAGTTTATAGTCTGCACAGCATATGGTCTATTTACTGCTGCAAAGATATTTTTATAAATATATGAACCTTGACTCTTATAATAAAAATTTAGCTTCAAGCCAAAATGTCTGACTAAGTGAAATAGCCAAACCATTTTTTAACTGCCACAACAACTTTTCCCACATGGTTCTAAAGCCCTTTTGTTTCAATCTGTTGGTTACTCGAATAAATACTTTAATTATTTATCTATATTTTGCTACAGAAAACTAATACTAAATTTCAACTTTATTTTATATATTATAAAATATGAAAAATACGATACTATTGTATCCAGGGCTTAAGAAAAGGCATATCCTTTTACTAGCCTGCTTACCTCACTTTTGAAGACATAATTAAATAGCTGTATTAAAAACTAATAAATAAGTTGTATCACGCGTTTCACACTCCTTCCTGGTGAGTTTCTATATAATGAAACTTAGGTTGGAGGATTGGGCAGTAATGATTGATTTTTTTTCAGGAGGCAGCCTTTACCTCTTTATCCAGTGGCAGTAATGTAAAGTGTGAACTGTGTTCTCCTTTTCATTGTAAAAGCCATATTATGTTTTTTCCCTTTTATATTTTTTCTATCCACCTTTCCTGTACCTTCTCCAAATATGTATTACTAACTACCTCAAAAAAGCGAAAAGAGGTTTTTCTTATAGATATATATTAAATAATAAATAACACACTATAGATAATGATTAAGAAACTATCTCTCAGTAATGATTAAAACTTATTAACAGCAAAAATGGTAAAATATTAGTAATACAACATGTAAATACAGTAATATGAACATTAGGAAAGCTAAAAGATTACTTTTCAGATATCCTTCTTTGAATTTAAAAGCGAGCATTATTTTAGGGGGCAGCCAATTTTCAGGATTATTTTCAGGTCAATACAATACATTTAAAATGCCTTTATTAAAAAAATGTAATGGTAAAGAATGTTTATGAACATTTTTCAGAATATAATTTCAAGAAAAAATTAAATAACCAATTATTTAACTGATATACCATTTAGATACTATAGTATGAGAATGATGGAAGGAAAGAGGAAGATGGAGGCATTTTTACTAAAGTGTCCTGGCCACAGACTGGAAACATTTGATGATAATGATTAAGAAAAAAATATATGTTATTAAAACAAATAAGAATAACTTCTTGAATAATATAGAAATTAACTACAATTTTTGAATCAAGCAATATAAAAGATGATGATTTAAGTAGTAGAGGTGTGCCGAGTCAACTTTTTCAATGTGAGGTGAACCCAAATCGAATATATGAAATATTCTCAAGGGAGAATAGAGTACAAATATTTGTTGTTAGTTATTTTACTCTTGAAAAATATTATATCAGTAATTATATGTATAGCTTTATGCACTAAAATCACATAGAAACTGTTTTACTACACAATTGGTTTAATTATTTCATTTAATCTGATAAGTCAAGATATTATTCCAAAATGGAAATGTATCGCTTCAGATTTTCTTTACTTACTAGCTCTATAGCTTTAGGGGCTTGTAAGTTCACAGCCACCAAAACAATTTTTTCATATGGATAGTAATTTTAAAAATCTATATCAGCTTGAAAAGTCAATAAATGAACATAAGTATTTTCACTATCAATATTTTTTACGAAGCTTCATAACTGTCCAAGCAGGAATTTTTCCAAGCAAATTGAGAAGGTGATACATTATTTAAAGCCAAGTTAAAATTTCAAAGCTTCACACACTGCTAATAAATAAGTTGGAAGACAGTCAAGTAGCTTACTTGTTATTTTGTGTGTTAGAGAGAGTTGTGGTACCAAGTTCCAGGTGTATGTTTGGTTCACCAGGTGGCCGTAGATACTTGCTGAGTGACTGTACTGCTATCGATCTTACAGTAGCCAGGTCTAGGTGTTTTGGTGGACAGGGTTCAGTGCTTTTCTCCTCACTCTACAAATTTGTACAAACACATCATTACAGATTTTGTTTTTATATAACAAATATAAATGAAAATTATTTATTTTATAGACTAATGATTGGACAAAACAAGACTGACATGTTCATATAAATTGGTTTGTGTTATTTTGTAACAAGAAAACATGAATACAAACTAAAATCTGAAAGTTCAAACCCTTTTAGGGTTCGAGTTGTTTTTTGTATCCAAACACAAAGAAAAAAATACGTATTTCCCCATATTATCTAATGCTTAGGAGTGTGCAAGAATCCCAAATTTGAGATAAAAAAAAATAATTCAAACACGTTTTGACTTCGCCACCATTAGTTTGAGGTGTAGCCACAAAGGCAGTGCTATTTGCAGTACAAAGGCACCAAAGTTGTTTACATCTGCAGCCGAGTATTTTAGTTATATATTTGAGTTTTGACTTGTATTATGGCTGTATTTTAGCACTTAATTATGCATTCCAAGACACCAAGAATTGTGAAAGGTAGTGCTAGTGCTAGTGCTAGTACAAGTGCTAATAAGTGTAAGCAAACTTAATCATTATCTATGCTTGATATGGCGGAGTAACAAAAAAAAATAGATAAAGGAACTTTGGTAAAGACTTTTTATTATTTATATAGCATTGATTCATCAACAGTTTATGACATAGAGAAACAAAAGCAATGGAATTTCAAGTTTTTTGGTGTGAGTAAATGTCATTAAAGTTTAAAGTGTCAGAAAACTTGGAAAGGTAGAAAGAGTGCGGACTTGGACAATGCACTTATAAAGTGGTTTATGCACAAATGTAACGATGGTGTGAACATTTCGAGTGAAATTATCATGGAGAAGGCCAAAAATTTTCATCTAGAAGTAAATTTAGACTATAACTGTGAATATTTCCCAAGGTGGTTAAACAAGTTTAAAGGCACGCATGGTATTTCACTACACAGTGTGAGCAGTGAAAAGTGAAATGCTGATACTGAAATTGCAGCAAAGTTTGTGAAAGAATTTTTCCAATTAATGGCAACAAAAGGTTTATGTCCAAAACATATATACGACACTGATGAGACCGCTTTTTATTGGCATTGCATGCCACAAAAAACCCTTGCCAAAGATAATGAGGAGCCTCCAACTGAATAAAAAGATTCGTAGGATAGACTAACAGTTCTTCACTGCAATAATGCAGCTGGCACACCTAAGTTAAATCTCATGGTAATTGGTAAGATTGTGCAGCCAAGAGCTAAAAAAAATTCCAGTTATCAGCCAAGGTAACATGTCTTTAATGGTTTGAAAATTTCTTTGTGCAGGAAGCTAGAGCTCACTGCAACTCTGTTAGACTCGATTTGAAGGGTAAAATAGTTTTTCTTTTTGATAATAATTCAGCCTACTCCAAAGCAGAACCTTTAATAAAATATCTCCCTCCTACCTGCACCTCCTCGATTCATCCCTGTGTTTGGGGCATATTAAGTTCACTGAAATGTAAATACAGATCAGAATTCATGCACCGTTTGGTTGCTGCCATGAATAATGAGAAGCCTGTTCCAACTTTAATGAAGCATGTAATTTGGTCACTCCCTTCTGTCTTGGATAGTGTCTTATCAAGAATTGGTAGATGATGCCAAGAGTATGACAGACACCAATTGGTGAAGAAACCAGAGCTATAATAAAAGAAAATATGGAGATATGGAGGAATGGCTGAATGTTGTTGAAGATGGTTCAGCAAGGCAAGAAGAAACAAGATCATGAAGAGACTTTAGATGAAGAAGAAAAAGTGGAAGAAAGAATTTTATTGATATATGTATCCAGATGACGAAATTTAATTGCAGGACTGAAACAAACCAGAAATTAGGTATATTTGATTCAAACTAAATTGATTAGACAAAAGCTTCAGTACATGAAGCAAGCTACTTTGCGAAAGTGGTTCAATAATATTGTTAAGATGAATACTAAGGAACAGTCTATGCAGGAGGGCAAGGTGACAAATAGAATAAAGAAATTATCAAGCCTCTTAGAACTAGAAGTAATTTATTTTCGTTGTGATATTTGAAGTCCTACTTTCTTATGCAAAATTAAAAACTGCTCAATCTTACATAGCTCATTGTTCCATGCATGCTTGTTTTCAGACAAACTCGTTGCCAGGTTTATTACTTGTGCACTCACTCATGTTATCAACAGCTTATTTTTAGGTTCAGCAAGTGAGAGAACTTGGACCAGTGCTAGAAGTAGAGAGATAGTTTCTACTCTAGCCTCTTTCTGGGAGTAGCTTAATAAGGTCAACCATTAATACTTGAGTGGGTGTGCTGGTATATTTAACACAAGCAGGTGCACAAGATACTTTATATCCCAGTCTGTTTCCACTTAACTATTGATACTTATATGGTTCGACGCCTCAGCTCAGTCAGTAGGGTGTCTGTCTATTGAAATAAGAGTTCCGTGTTCGATTCATGGCATAGCCAAAAATTTATCATTGGTGACATGTGGATTTCCTCTTTCACAATTATGCATTAACGGCGGGGGGCTGTTCTAGATTTAACTAGGTTTATAGTCCATGTGCTTATATATAATCAGTTGTTTAAGAAAGTGCAAGTTGAATACCTCAAATAAAAGAAAATGAAATTCTACTTGTATGAATGAAATAATTTGTTTTGTACAATTTGATTTGATTAAAATCAATTTAAACACATCCCTCTAAATATAATCAAACAAATTGATAGATAATCTATATTATTGTGTTAGTAAATATCAAATGCCATAATTTATTCCATTAAACTTTTTCCAATAATTTCCTAATATTACAAAAAAAAATTAAGTCTTTTATTTTGCTAATTGGTACTAAGACAAACACAATAGGAATATAAAAAAAGGTTGTTGATTTTAATTGAAAATTAGAATCGGCCTCAGCCTTCATTTGAAAATGCATGCATAGTTATAACAAATTCTGCAGGAGGAATCATCCAAAGCATGTAATTTTTTTTTATTACAGTAGAACTTTATCTAAGTGAAACCAGGGTTAACCAAAACATTATTTTTAAATCAAGATGATGTTATTTATGTATATACCAGAAAACACTTATTACTATTGAAATGCTTATAGTAGTGAATTCAAACAATTTTAATTTATATGGTACCTAATTCAAGAAAAATAGATTGAAGACTTGCTTCACTTCAATTTATGTATGTATAACAGTGTATACATTTTTAATAGGGCTATGCGAGTATTCTTATTCTGAGCTTCAAGCCGAGCTCGTCGTTTAAGCTCAAAATCGAGATCGAAAGTTTTGTAGGTTCAATTAATTTCAATTTTCACATTAATAATGTAATAGAACTTAAAAACAACTTTCACCTGGTATATTTATTCGATATTTTTATCCATTTTTAATTATACTTGATTGAAGTTGTTTACTTGTATTGCCATGACAAAGCAATGAAAATAAAAATAGCTAAGAAGATTACTAAATGAATGAATGATTCTTTTTTACTATATTTACCTGGTCCCTTCCTAAAATAATAATTTATTGTAAGAGCATAATTATTTTAAGGCTTATTCTGGCAGGAGGTTAACCCACGCTTATACATTTCCTTGTAAGTCAAGAGTATTGGGTTGCCTTCCTGTTGAGAACAGCATATAGCTCATATAGCTTCATCCTGTTGACAAGCGAGCACGGTGCGACCTACGGACCTTCTGACTCGTATGAATCGAGATCAGCAAGTTTGTGTGTGAGAATAACACACGTTGTTGACTGTTGGAAGCCAAGCTGGATGCATGTGTGGGGGAGATGCTGTTAGACGTGATGACGAGATAACATGTGATCTGGCGGTTCACCCCTGCCGGAGGGTCGATCCTGGGTCTCTGGGTAGTTTTCGCGAGTCCCGCTATCGCGCGTGCTTCCTCGTCACGAAGGATTACCTCATACTTATGTAGTAGTTAGCATCTATCTAGAGTAATAAATATATCTTCTTGGACTAACTCGCTAGCCTCATTCCCCACGAACTATCCATCCCAACCCCTACCGCTCGGGGTCCATCCTAACCATGTAACCCTCTAGGGTCCTCCGGTAGTGTAGTAGTTAGGGTTGGCTACCGGGTACCCCAAATAAATAGGGACGTTATATTATGTTGAATTCAAAATGTGATATCAAGAATATATTATTATATTAAATGTTTTCAAACCTAAGATATTTAAAACTCATATTAAATAAAACATTTAGCTACAAAACTAGCTCTAGTTTAGTTACCATTTAGTTATAAAATTAGGTTGGTTAACACGTTTAAAATCAATGTTGATCTTATTTATTGCAATACATATTTTACCAAACTTATCACATTTATACTAAAAACGCATTTACTATTTCATATTGTTTGCTAGAAATATTATTTTAGTCACATTATTTTTAATTTTAAAGTATCAGCATCAACTTTTATAAGCATTAAAAATTGAATTGAAGTAACTTTTTCAATAAAATAATGTTTAATGAGAGCCTGTACAATGCACATGTGCAACTGGGCATAGAGGAATGGAAATGGAACAGAAGATGTGATCATAAACGATTATACTAAGGAATAATAAAGGAAATATGAAACACTTCAAATTTATAATTGTTTATGATTCTTATGTTTTATTGTAAGGTAAATTAAGTTACTGAAACATATTTTGGGGAAATATTAGTTTAATAAAACATCAATTTTATTTACTTTTTATCAAAACAGTGTAGAAACACGCTACAATAATGTAAAGTGATAGTTAAATAAGCCAACCTGAAAGGATAGTTAAATTAAGCCTAGATATAAACAAACCCACTTCTTTATTTTCTTTCTACACTTTTACACTTCCCACTTCTTCAAACTTTCACAGTTGTACATTGTTTTTAATTTTAGGAAATATTTATTTTTCATATGAAAAGACATTATAGAAAATTCAAACTAATGTGCAATTGTGGAAGTTATGAAGAAGTGGGAAGTGTAAAAGTTTAATAAGACATGAAGAGATACGTGTTATTGTTTCTATCTAGGCCTATACTAACTATCCTTTCAGGTTGACTTCCTTCACTATCACTTACTGTGTAATGTTTCTACACTGTAGTGTAGTGCAATTATTCATTTTATTAACTTTTTTTTAATAATTGTTAGTGTGATTTTAATGTCCTTAAAGACATGAGTGTTGAAACCATTTAAATTATTTTTTTATCAGATTTGTTGGAATGTTTTTTTTCTTTTATGATGAGTTGTGGTTGTTTAGTGTAGCCATTTTTGAGCATGCGCAGTGCATATCTTTAACAGACAATAGACAGTCGAGTCATGGACATTATAAGCTTGGAGTGTACATCCGTGACTTCCATCACTTGTAATTTTATTGTGCTGACTGATGTTTGTTTTAATTGAGTTATCTTGTTTGTTCGGTTCACTTGACCCAAGGCGATCTTTCTCTAACAAGCTTTTTATTTGAGTGTTGTTCTTATTTTTAAATCGTGTTTCATAATTGTTATTTCTAATTTAAAAAATGATGTTTCCACTATTGAACTTTTTTTTTTCAAAATTATTTACTATTTATAAAAATGAATGTCATTCATCTTTTAAGAACATATGTTTTAATATACTTTCTAACATTTTAAAATTATGAATATACAATACTCAAACTCAACTCGAACTCGGGAACTTTTAGGAATACTCGACTCGAATTAAAAAACTCAAGCTCGCAGACCCCTAATTTTCAATATATATATTTTCTTCTTCTTCGTTGAATGTGTTTCTGAACAATGTTTATTTTTACCACCACAAACTCAAATTTACAAAATATCCAAAATTATGGTTATTTGAAATTGGGTCCACCTTCTTTATTAGAACAAACAAGGCTTTACTAAATTATTATGAGCATAATACACTTTCTAAAAACAATTTTTTATGCCAGCAAATGACCTACAAACCAGCTTACTATTAAGAAATAAAAAACATTCAAAACTCAGTATGTAAACTCATCAATCACAGCTTTATAGCCCCTACGAGAATCAAACCGAGGGCTCTGGCTTCAATAAGTAAAAAAATATAATATATAGTTATATTATGAAAAGTCATACTGTGATAGACTAAGGATGAAATAATTGGTTTGAAAATAAATTTGATAAATAATAAAACTTTTATTACTTGAGTGGGTGCTTGAGGTATTTAAGAGAGTTCATCATAGCAGGCCCAGCTCAGCTCCAAGCTCGCATCTGTGCCTATGTGTGCAGGCGAAGTATGGAAGTAAAAGGGAAAAGAAAAGACTTATGATATGTCAGAAATGTGTGCAAAGCATTTGTATTTGAATGATTACTCAAAATTTTCTGCGATGACGATGGGGGACAAAGTGAAGATTTGTGCACAGTGCTCATTTGTGAAGTCATTCATTTTGGTCTCAAAAACATCCTTTTAAATGCAGTTTTTATCCAAATATCATGTAATATTTCAATAATGTTCACTCTTAGGAACTTCTATTAACTCTTTATCTCCATTTATGTTTAATCAAAAGTGATACACGAGTAATAGTGTTCGTGTAAATTTATGATTTCTAGCCGACTGTTATCACACAGTTGATTTGCATGTGATACACGCTCTTAATGCCTCAACAATGATTTTGTTTCAAATAACTTTAGTTCCCAGACAGTAATTCCAACTATACCATCAGATATTCAAGGTCACATGTGAAGGAAAAGAAAAAGTAACATGCTTCTTGGGCACCTGAGAGTGTTATTACACTATCAAATATAAGATTGGGGTACTTTATATCTCAGCACACCTGCTCGAAGGTTGATGAATCACTGTGGTCTGTTAGTGGCCCAGAGAGACAGAGAAGTGGAGGTTTAAAGGTGTCAAACCTAGATAAAATGTATGGGTGATAAAATAAAAGCACATTTAAGGGTTGAAAGACGTATAGAACATTAATTAAGGAATTATAGACCTAAATAAGATCCAAGGGGTGATGAGCCCGGCGATCATTTAAGGAGTAATAAACCTGGAGATTATTTAAGGACTTATAAACCTAGAGAATCTTTAATAAGCAATAAACCTGGAGAGCATTTAAGGTGTACTAAACTTAGAACAGTTAAGGGTATATTAAATTATAGCACATTTAATGGATGAGAGACCTTGATAACATTTAAGGCATGTCAAAGCTACATGAAATTTAAGGGTGATAGACCTGTAGATCATTTAAGGGCTGATACAACTAAAGCACATTTAAAGGGTAGTGAAATTTGAGCATATTTAAGGAGTGATAGAAATGGAGAAAATTAAGGTGGTAATAGATCTAGAAAACATTTAAGGAGTGATAAACCTAGATTACATTTAAGAGGTGATAAACTTAAATAAGAAAATCTATTTAAAAGCACTAATATTTGCTCATTTTCAGATATAAACAAAATCCTGCCTTAATTTAATGCAATTTGATAAATTTACTTTCAAAACTTTGATGTATTTTACTTTACATGAAAAAGTAATATAAAAACATCAGAAAACAAAAATGAGAATTTAAATCCCTGAAACTATTTCAAAATTAGGGATTTAAAATTCCTTGTTCCTGATCTCACCCAAAATGGTGGATCCTGATCCTGATATCAAACCGATTCAAAAATGTCCACCTCACATACACCGGCCAATGCTGAAAGCACATTTTCTCAATTCTAATTGTTGATTAAAAATGTATCATAAGTATAAAACAAATACACAAACTACCATATTCCTATGTAAAATAAGAGAAGTTATAAACATCAGTAGAATTCAAGCTTTAATAATTTGAGCTATTTTTTATAACTACTTAACTACTGGTTCAACTGGGTTGTTGGGTTCTTTTACACTTACTATTGATTTGTTGTTCTCGTTCCATTGTTCCAGTTCCTGAGTATAGCGGTACAGGTCCCGATTGTGTGTTTCTCGAAGTTCCTCCTCCAAATCCTCTATTTCATTTTGAATCTTCTGGTCCCAAACTATCTGCTCCAACTGCACGTCCTTGCATTGTTCCCGATGGATCAAAAGTCGAACTGGTGTGACTGTGTAGCCCTGCATTTCTCGCAGTTTCTTCAGATCCCGCCACAGTGACAACACCCTGGACAACAGTTGACGATCATTCTGACCTTCCACCTGACGTTGACGACGAGCCTCGGCGATCTCTTCCCTGTATCTGGGTCAAGTCAAACAGAAATGTATTTAAGTATATTGAAAACCTTCTCCTGAATATAATTAGTCATATTTATGGAGTTTTGTTTTTTATAGAATAAGTGACAGGAAAGAGGGATAGAAATTCATCAGAATGAAGTACAAATCACTAAACATAATTTTCTAAAAGGGAAAATAAAAAATAAATGTGTCTAGAAGGATAGGACACATAGTTAGGGACATATAAAAGGAATGATTAATATAAAGGAAAAATAAAAGAGAACAAACACAACTTATGGCTTTGAAAATGAAAATAAGAATGCAGTTCACACTTTATATTGCATTATTGGACCAAAAGATGATTGCCTTTTGAAAAAAACTAGATTGTTACCGTCTTAAAAAATATTGATTCAAAACATTTTTTTTTAATAGTGGCACATATTAAATGTACAAATAAATGAGGACATTGAGATTAAAAGATTATTAAAATAATAATTTGATGGAGAAAAAATAGTTTTTGAATGAAATAATTATTCTCAAATGCTTTATTTAATGCCTCTGTTAGAAATTGTGGTGTTTCTTCAAAGTGGTTTTCCATTATATCTGCATGTGATTGATTACTGGACATTTCCTCTTAAATACTATCCTTTCCATTTCTAGGCATATCAATATTAAAATAATTTATTTTATTTAGCATTAAATTGTTTATTTGAGTCTGTCTGAACTGGACTTACCTGTTAAGTCTATCAAGTTGCTCCTGCTGAGGTTCCTCTTGCAGCTTAACAATGGCCCGCAGATTATTCCTTGCTTGATGTAGTGAGGTTAACCTTTCGGTCAGTCTAGTTTCAAAATCGAGCTCTACTCTATCCATGTACCTACATAAATGTAATAACATGTATTAGCTTGAAGTTCTAAATTTGAGTAATCTTAGATCTTTAGAAGATAGTGACTGTTTCAGTGAATTAAAAGAGACACACCGAAAGAAATGTTAAAATCTTTGATCTTGAAACTGAAATAACACCAAATAATGAAGCAGGGTTCAACCCCATATTTAGACATGATAAGTTCTTCACAAGTACCAGTAAATGCTAATTTAAGCTATGGCAGCACAAGATTCCAAATATTTTTCACTTTTTCTGAGCATTTTTACTTTGCTTAATATTTAAACACACATCAGAACAAAGTGAAATGTTATCTATACAACTTTTTGAAACATCACACAACTTGCCTCCCCATTTCATGTTTAGAGTGGTTGTAATCTGTGGCGTGCCTGCCGTCAATGGACTAGTAGGACTAGACTAGTCCTCAGACATTTTTAGTTTATTTATTTTGAGTTAAATTTTAATGGGAAATAAAAGCATAAAATAAAATATATCTGAGTCTCAATTTGTGTCACAATACTCAACGATATTCTAGCTATTAGTGCGCTGCCCCCACACCCCCTTCCCTCTCTACAATGACAACACACTAACATCAGAAGCGCTGTTACAATAGTCAATGATATTCCCGCTGCTTGCGCGGACACCTTCCCCTCTCCCAACTAACATCGGAAGCGCTCGAATCTTATCGGCTCTTACCGGAGAGAGGACTAGTTGAAGCCAGCCTAGTCCGTCTCTATAATAAGATATATGCTAACACTTGGCGTTCTGTCACAGTTAAATGTAATTTTGGTTTGCTTCTTATAAGTGGTAGTGTTGTGGTTGTAAAGCTTATGTAATTGTTCCCATTGATAAAAGAGATCCTGTGAAGTGTTAAAGTGTTAGATTGTCAATTTAGTTTGACAGTGTTTGAAAGTGTGAACTATGGAAGGGGACTCGGATTTGAAAACTGTTCCCTCACAACAAAGCTTGGGGAAAGGACCTGAGACAAGTAGCAGGGTTAGTGAAGGTAGTTTAGTGGGATGTAGCAGTGCCGATCACCTTTCTCAACGCTGTGCTCTCGACCGATTATTCGCAGTTTCGTTTGGAGCCCTCACTTTTGAAAAAAAGCAGCAAGTAATAATGAAAGGTAGGCCAACTCCAGACGTTTCTGCTAAAACAAAAATGAAAGACTATACATGTAATTTCAAAACAGAATATTATACTTCTTCAAAATGGTTAACTGCATGCAAATCAAGAAACAGGCTGTATTGTTGGCCTTGTGTGTTGTTCGAAACCAATCAGGGAGTGTGGAATAATAACGGATTTTGTGATATCAGCAATTTTCACAAAGCCAAGATGCGCCATGAAAAGACTCACTCACACCTATCCGCTATAACTAAATTAAAAACTTTCGGGAAAACCAGAATATATTTTCAACTGAGAGAGCAAAAAAGGTTAGACTTTTAAAACATAATGCAAAGGTTGATTCAAACCGGGAACTAATGAAACGATTAATTGATGTGTGCTGTTTTTTGGCTAAGCAAGAGCTGCCATTCAGAGGTCACGACGAACGGGAAGATTCCCTTAACCGGGGAAACTACATTGAACTAATGCAGTTACTTTCTAAATAAGATAGTAAATTGGATTTTCATCTCCAGAGTAAGGGAGCGTTTAAAGGAACCTCCAACAAAATTCAAAACGACATAATTGAATGTGCTGGTGATGTAATTTTGGATAATATTAAGTCATAAATAAATGATGCATTTTTTCTAGCAATAATGTTGGATGAAACTACGGATATTGCAAAGCTCTCTCAACTTTTGACAGTCCTTTGATATGTGAAAGATGGCCAAATATATGAAAGATTTATTGGTTTTTTAGATGTCAGCAGTGATCGCACTGCAATTATTTTAAGTGAGTATGTTTTCCGAATCCTTTCGAGTTTCAATTGTGAGCAAAAACTTGTAGCACAAGCGTATGATGGAGCCGCTACATTTTCTGGACATTTAAATGGTGTTACAAATGCTTGTGAAAAAGAGGTGCCCAGGTGCACTCTTCATCCACTGTTATGCTCACAAACTCAATCTAGTTCTTTCACAGTCTGTGAATCATAAAACAGAATGCAAGATCATTTTTAAGACATTGAATGGCATTCCAAATCTCTTTTCACATTCATCGAAACGTATTAACGCTCTTAATCAATCTGAGGTAAAGAAGCGGTTTCCAACAGTTGTCAGTACAAGGTGGAATTATAATTCCAGAATTGTGAACACGGTGAATGAATATAAAACAGAACTCATACAGTTTTTTGAGAATATTGCTGACAATCCAGATAGTTGGGATACTGATGCTTTCGTGACTGCTAAAGAGTATGCGTCATCATTGAGAGATTTTGATTTCGCCTTTCTACTTAAGGTTTTCAGCAACATTTTTTCTCTCACCGACACATTATTCAAAATTCTTCAAACCAAAACTTTTGATGTGAAATACTGCATCGATAAAGTAAAAGATACAATTTCTCACCTCAAAGATGCTAGAAACGACTTTGAAGAGACGTATAGAAAATTAGAAGATGATGACAATGTGGAAGCTCCTAAGAAGAGACGTAAAGAAGATGGCTCATTGAATCCAAGAAATAAATATGTGTGTCTTTATAATGAAATTATCGACACTATGGTTGGGCAAATGGAGCTAAGGTTTCAAGATCTTAATGAGCTGCAATTTATTGAGCTGCAATTTATTGAGCTGCTAGATTTAAAAATATTTCAAAGCTTCAAATCTCGATTTCCTGAAAGTTTATTTCTGTCACTTGAGTCAAGCTATGGTAGTCTTTTCAATATTGGCAATTTTCGAAGTGAATTAGTATCAGTTTACAGACTATCAGACTTTTCAGATAAGACTGTGACTGAAATTATGAAGTTCCTGTAAGAAACAGACTTAGCAAAAGAAGCGTTCCAAGAAACATATAAATTGTGTTGTTTGATATCAACAATACCAGTAAGCACATCCCCTGTTGAGCGCACCTTCTCTTGTTTGAAACGTATTAAGACGACTGTGTGTAACACCCAGTGTGAGAATAGGCTCTCCACACTTTCTCTGTTGTCAGTCGAAAAAGGCTTGCTAGATGAACTGCAGAGTCAAAAATCATTCTACGATGCTGTTATCGACAAATTCATTCAGAAAGGTGACAGAAGGATTGCACTAATATACCAACAAAGGTAAGATTCAACTATTAATTTTTTATTTAATTGTTTAATTATTTATGTGTTTATTTTTTTCCATGTTTTGGTTTTATTTAATTATTTGTTTGTTTATTCCATGTCTAAATATTGTGAATCGGTTGGAGGGAGATAAATTGCCTACCCTATGACCTGTAAAAGTGTATTTGCTAAGTTAACATATTGTACATTATATGGAGAGTATTCCTCTTTAACCACATAATGAAAGGTGTCTTCAAACCTAGTCCTCTTTGAGAAAAGTCCCCGCACGCCACTGGTTGTAATGCAGATAACATCAGGCAGTGGTTTTCTTCACACTTGGAATGAGGTTGTGCAAAATAACATCTCTTAAAGAAGAGTTCAATGATTCATATTTGTTAAAATAACATATCAAATTATGCTAATAGCATGTCAAATGACAAATACTTTCTGCTTCATTCTTTTATAAATTTTGACAATGAGTAACAAGATGTGGGGGGAAAAAAAGCCAGACCTTGCCTCAATTTTAAAATTAAAATTAGACAGTGTGTTGAATAAAATGGCAAAATGGGTGGCAAATATATTAATAAAACTATTTATCTAACAATATTAACATCTCTTTGATAAGATACATAAAGTGTGCCAAATTTGCTTTCACAGAATGAAGAAAATGAATGAGAGAAAAACTAGTCTCAGAAATGAGAAATTACATTATTCATGTTTGATGCAAGATCTATAAGTCTGATAAATGAGTACATTTATAAACTGAATAAATACAGTACAAGCAGCTTACAAAGGAAATAACTTATTTTTTTTATTTACTGATTTGTGAAATAAACAATTAACAGTGATTTACAATTTAAATAGCATTTTGTGACAATAATTTTCTGATTTAATGCCAGTCGCTACTATTTCTTTATTACATAAATCAAATGTGTTATTGTCAAATGTGATTTTAATTTTTTTTATGTTTTTATCTTTCCTTAAATCTGATATGTACAGCGTTATCCTCCAATATATGTGTTTTTAAAGGTATTTCTTTATCATATTAAAAGACATAAATAACGCATAAAAAAGAAATAAAAATATATGGGGCTAGTACCCATGATTGCATCAATAAAATCTGCTAGACCTCATTTTAGACTAAGCCCTTCCCTTCCATAAGGCCAGGATATCACTCACTATAAGGACAACTACGATTTTGAAAACTAATATTTAAATAAATGACAACTCAGCTCCATGTTTATGGGTATGATACTTGACTGTTTAGCTCTGGCTCCAGTTTCAAGTCAAATTACTCCTGTTTCTACAATCCCACGAAAATAAATATATTTGTTGCCTTAAAGAACTCGAAAAGTCTTGGAGAAATAAACTTCAAGTTTTTCATATTGTGTCCATTATAAATCTAAATTTAATAGGTGAGGTGCAGTTTTGAATAGCCACAAAGTAGTGCCATAGCAATCATGACATGGGTGACCTGGCGGTCTAGGGGTAAGGTGTCAAGACTTCTGTGCTGGAGGTCCGGGGTTCAATCCTTGGTCTCTGCACAGATTTATTTGATTGCCAAACACTTCCTTCACCTTTGACAAGACGTGTATAAATCACAACTTGCGAATGTGTGGAATGCCAGGCCTCCACCGTCGTTCGGATTCCACGTTAAACTGTAGGTCCTCCATTTCATCTCTCAATCACCCTACCATTACACATTAGCGTAAGTGCGTATAGCTCGAACAAAGAGTAAGATGCAGTGCCAATAACAACAATAATAATAATAATAAACAATTGTGACATGACACAATATAATTAGAGTGATAATTATCCAATAATGATATACCTGTGATAATCTTCCACCAGTTTTTGAGCCAGTATGTGTTCTTGGCTGAAAAGAGGGTGGTGTGTAAATGTCAGCGAACACACTTCCAACTCCAGTAGGAAATGACAATCAATATCCAAAATGGACTTATTGTCAATAGCACAATCAAAACCCTGAAACAACCAAAACAATAATTACGTTTCAAGAAAACAGCATCATATTGCTTCCCTTCTTCATAAATAAATATCAATTTGAGTTCATTAAGCAATATAGTTTTATCGCTGATGTTTATATTATATACATACATACATATCTAATCAAGCTGCTACCTTACAGGGTAGGTAAGAAACTGTGCATATAACTCAAAACACAGCAACTCCTTACTAACATTCTCCATACTTCCCTAACCTTGCGTACTTCCTTCGCTTCAACAACATCCATACACCAAGTCATACATTCTTTTATACATATAAATAATTTATAATATTAAAACAAGTCAAGAACTTAGCCTAAAACTAATAAACAATTCATAATAGAGGAAGGGGGTGACATACATACATAATCAAATACATATACTAATAACAATCAAAACACCAAACATTTTCTAAGCTTCTTGCACCAAATTGGGGAACTACTCCCTATTACTTAATTACAATTGATGTCACAGCTCTATAAATCAACATCCCCATATTCATGGCCGAGCTGCAATGGAACATTTTATAAAACTCAGACGACGAAATTCCACACTTACCACTCTTTCCTGCTTGGATTAACCAGAATCATTCTGGAAAAGAAGTTTTCATTTCCTTGACAAACATTATTTTCAGATCAAGGTTACTGCTATGAGTACTCGCATAGGCCCCTCCTATGCCCATATCTTTGTGGGACGAGTTGAAGAACATTTCCTACATTCCAGACTCATCAAACAACTTGTATGGTTCTGGTACATTGACAATATTTTTATGATTTGGACACATTCGAGACATATGCTCAAAAACTTTCTGGAAGAACTAAACAATTTCAATATTTTCAAATTTATCCACAATATCTCACTACAGCATATTACCTATTTGGATGTTGATGTCTTCAATGAAAACAATAATACTCGCACAACAGTTCACATAAAACCTATAAACCACCAACAATACCTCCACTTCCACAGCAGCCACCCTTCTTACACTAAGAAGTCTCTCTTCTACAGCCTGCCCATTAGGTCTAAACACATATTTTGCAATGAAGTTGTGTTGCACATTTCACAATCCTCCCTGATGAGTTCTGATAGAATGAAACCTAGGTCGGGGGATCAATTTTCTTAAAGAGGCAGCCAATACCTCTTTGTCCAGTGGCAGCAATGTAAAGTGAAATTTGTTGTTCTTTTCATTGTAATAGCCATATAGTGTTAGTTTCCTTTTATGTGTTTTCTATCCACCTTTCCTGTACCTTCTTCCAAATATAAATTACAAATTACCGCGAAAAGAGGTTTTCCTTAAAGAGATACATTATATTATATAGTTGCATCCAATGTCCTTGTCCTGTTTTTGTCCTTAATGTTATTCCTTTTACATCTTCATATCTAAGTGTCCTATAGTACTTTATCAATTTCCTTTTAATATCTTTTGTGTTTTTTGGTCTCCTCCTTTAAGAATTTGTGTTGCGCATTTTACATTCCTCCTGGTGGGTTCCAATAGAATGAAATCAAGGTCAGGCGATTGGATGATGACAATCGATTTTCTTAAAGAGGTAGTCAATAGCTCTTTGTCTAGTGGCAGCAATGTAAAATGTGAACTGTGTTCTTCTTTTCGTTGTAATAGCAATATTGTGTTTGTTCCCTTTTATGTTTTTTATTCACCTTTCCTGTAACTTCTTCCAAATGTATATTACAAATTACCTCAAAAATAGAAAAGAGGTTTTCCTTAAACAAGGGGTGACCTGGCGGTTTAGGGGTAAGGTGTCAGACTTTTGTGCTGGCGGCCGGGGTTCAATCCTCGGTCCCGGCACATATTTATCCGATTACCAAACCATTCCTTCACCTCTGACAAGACATCTTGTGAATGTGGGGAATGCCAGGCCTCCACCGTGGTTCGGATTCCACGTTAAACTGTAGGTCCTACATTTCATCTCACAATCACCCTACCATTATACATTAGTGTAACTGCGTATAACCCGAACGGGTAGTAAGACGCGGTGCTAATAATAATAATAACTTAAAGAAGTATATGGTTATTAATTTAATCATCAAAATCACCTTCCCCACTAAACTGTTTCATGTTCTATTGTTTATTGTGGCATGGCCGAAAATGTATAATTGATGAAAATATGGGTTTACTCTTTCACATTGATAAATTAACAGCCACCAGGGACTGGATGGTGTGCCTGTCCTAATCTTAAGTTGGATTATAATGCATATGAAGCTATGACATGCATAGCAAGCTTGTGGAGGAAAATATATGGCTTGAATAAAAAATTGAGCTGGCACAAAGGTTCAACTCGTTAATGAATGTAAGAAAAAAACTATACTATCATGATGACTGAGAGATGGAGGTTCAAATCTTCGTTGGGTGTACTGAGGGTGGCTTTCCCAAAATAGTTTTCCCCTCTCCCTCCGCACAATAAAAGTACACTTCCTCCAATATTAGAAACAGGTAAAAATAATAGAACACAAATAAACAAACAAAGTCAAAACATGTTTTTCCATGTTAAGAAAAATCTACATGTAGGTCTATTATAGAGATTGTAGAATTGTTTCTGTAATATTATATATTTTAAAATATAATTTATAAAGATGTTTATGTTTGAGTACAAATCAAGAAACAGATGTAGCGTGGAAAAATTAAATATCTATATGGTTCAAGTATAAAAATGAATGCAATTTTACTAAACTAAATATGAGTCCGATATAAATGCATATTTACAATGGGAGAGAGAAATATATCCTGCAAAGCTAAATATGCATGTGTACCTTAAAAATAATCTATAATAGGTATAAAAAGTCACGTTTAAAAATAAATAGGTGATATCTCACCGGTTTGTATTCAACATGTAGTACTGGTTCAATGTTGTCTAGGAATAAGGGCAGGCTGTAAGGCACAGGGCGCCGTGGGTCAGGAAGCGTTATCAGCTCACCATCATCACCAAACCAATGTCTGTAAAAAAAACCCACCAAGCTTTAATGGGTTAATGTATGAGAAAATGCTGAGCTGTAGACCACTCACAAGGAGTCGAGGTAGAGGCATAATTGCCAACTGTGTAGGTGTGTGGGTAGAGTTGTAGGAAATTACCAAAAAATGTGTTTTAATGTAATTATAAAGAATTGAAAATGAACTATGTTGGAAACAAAATCAGTTCTGGTTCTTAATAGCCTATTTCACCTCATGATTAACGCCTAGCTTAGTTAGGTAATACAGTTTGAACCAGATGTTGCATCGTGGTGTAATTTCCTGTGTTATATTTTTAAAATAGTAGAATTGATAGACCAGTAAAATTGTTTTACTGTATTTTTTTAAATGGATTAAACTTGAAAAATAATTATTTTAAAATAAAAAACTATTAAAACTTATGCCAATATTGCTGTTGTCAAATGAAGAATGCAAAAAACCACATTTCAATATGTTTTTTTGGTTTAAGAGTAATTGTGTCTTATTTTCCAGTTAAATCAGCTGTGAGGTGGGCTTTTGAGTGTAAAATGCTTGTGCCAAAACCAACCCATTCAATATAAATCCTAGAGTAATGTTATCAAAGCAAATTCTGTGACAATAGTTTTCTCTCTTTTTCAGTATTTACTTGATTAAAAAAAAAGCCGTGTCAGATTTGGGTCAAATCTACCCGGAGAGATGAGGATTTGCAAAGAGTTTACTGCATTTTAATTTTTATATTTCTACATCTTGCCAGTCAGGAAAAATGTTTACCATGGAAATAAAAATTTTTAAGTGTCCAAACTAATTTTCAAACATTTCTTGGTCTACAAGTCCAAATTTCACAAAGTTTAAGACATTAAATTAGTCAAACTATCAAAAACACTATGCAATCTATGAAGTCAATGTTATATTATTAGACTCATATAAAGGTATTATTAATATTTGTAAGTTCAACTGCCAATAGTGTAAATAAAAGTGACTCGAACTAATTACTTTAAGGAAGTAGTTACATTAGTTAAGACATGAGCAAAATATTTTTGATAAGAAAATAAATCATATTACCAACTATTATTTGTTTACTAATTCAATAAGTTATTCCCCCACCGCCAGCCCCTCTAAATTAGTTTAAAATGGTGTGGTTATATTATTTATGTTACCTTTTAGTACCAAATGTATATGGAATATTGTTGTAGCTTTGGTGTTGAAATTGAAATAAAGAACTAGTTTAGTAAAAATATTAATTTAACCACCTCAGTGGCGTAGTTAGGTATCACACTAGTTTCACGTTGAGCTAAACTGCCAAGGAACAGGAGATCGAGGTTTAAATCTCGGTTGGGTGAACAGGTTTTTTCCCCTTAAATGGTTTCCACTCTCCCTCCATGCAAATTCTGGTTCAATTTCTATAAATTCAACCTTCCCAATTCCTAGCTCATTAGTGTAATTGATACTTAGGTGTATAGCCCGAACGAGTAGTAAAACGCGGTGCAATAAAAAATGTTATAAAAAGTGTAATTAAGATTCATCAACTTTTTCATGTCTAAATTTTTGTGCCTTTTTCTTTTGATAAAATATAATTAAATTATTACTGTGTTCTATTGCATTAATATAATTAGTATAAATTAACAACTAAGAAAAATTAGCTAAACCATTCATGAGTTAAAGCTTTAGGTGTAAGAATGTGATACTCGAATCCTTTTAAATATATTTAAGATTTAAAAAATTGAAATTCAAATAAAAATATTATTTTTAAAATTTTGAATTAGAATTTTGTTTCAGAGCTCTGTTTACCGTTGGTTCAGCCACAATATAATTATAGGAATAATTTAACTACCAAACCCCAAACCATTAATTTACACTTAACTTGAATGTATGAATGTTATAAATTAATCCGTTATTATTTTTTTTAATTCTTAACATTTAGTTATTTTTTTCTATTTCTATATTTTCTACAATTGTTATATTCCTTTTTCTGATATAATATTTTACAAGATTTGAATTTGAGATTCAGAATTTGAAGATAAAATGAAGATTTGGATTCATAAAATAGTGGATTTGAATCATCTCTAATAATTACAGATTTGCAATTTTCACAAATTAAAAAAATGTAGGCCAGCTTGTTGTTTTAGGGTATATTTAACCTATGCACATTGTTAGCAATCAATATTCAAAAGACCTGCTTCGGTGGCAGCATGGTCTAAGGTGTCACTCTCGCAATAAACTAGACTGTCAATAACAGAGAGGTCGGGGTTTTAATCCCGGTTGGGTGTTTTGAGGGTGATTTTTTTCAACAACAAAAATTACTCTTTCTTCACACAAATGAGAACACACTTCCTCTAAATTCAATCTTCCTCATCAGCATAATTAGTACATATGCGTCTAGCCTGAACAGGTTGAAAGCTGCGGTACTAGAAAAATACTCATAAGATTTAATCAAAATTTTTAAAATCACTTTGCAAAAAATTTAAATTTATTTATTTTTCCACCCCATATTTCATTGCCAATTCAGTTGTGTACATAAAGCTATATAATTTTGGATAAGGTAGATCTGAGAAAGGTACAGAATGTAAATATCTTGGAAGCGTGATTGAGGCAGAGGGTAGAGAGGATCTAACGAGAAGGCAGCAAGGAAGGTTGTTCTATAGGTGTGTAAGAGACCTGCTATAGGGAATATAAGTGCCTTGAAGGGTGTAAGTGCTGTATAGGACATACTTGTATCCATTGTCACATATGCAGCAGAAACAAGGACAATGGATGTAACAGAGACTAGAAAAGTGGAGGCCATGTGAATGAAGAGCATGTTAGCTGTAACAGTATAAGGAATTAAGTTGACCAGGTAAGAGCGTAGGTACAGGGAGTACATGAGGTAGTAAAAGAAGTAAGGCTAAGATGAAATGATCAAGTAATGAGAATGAAAAATAAAAGAATACCAAAACGACTAATGGAGATTACATATATAGGGAAAAAAAAATCACACGGGAGATAACAACAACAAGCAGATAACAACAAATGTGCAAGTGAGAGGAGAATAATGGAAGCATATAAAGGAGGAAGAGTGGTGAAAGGACAGAGGAAGGCAGCATTATACTAAACTGACCCGCCCACAGGCTGATGGAAACAGTTGAAGAAGATGATGATGATTATTATTATTTCACTAATGGAGTATGGATGATAAAGTGAAATTTAAGGTAAGTGTACACACATCTGTATGGAGGTGTAAAATGAGAACCCATTTAGGAAAAAAAAACCTTGTAGACCCTGCCAGCCATCAGCAAACCAGACAAAATAAGCAAAGCTTCAATTTAGCTTCGAAACAAATGTCAACTTTGACTTTTTTTTTAAATCTGGCTTCAACAAACACAAATCTTCGCCAATTAAAATTATTGACAGCTAAAATAGGTACTAAATTTATGGTCAATTATTACTATTCTGGATTGTTGTATAAATTATGAATCAATATCCATATGAAAAATATCTGGAGTAATTGAATTGCAAATTGTGATAGTAAATTGATTTATCAAAAGAAATATTACAAAAAATTGTGCAATAAAACATTTTACAAGTAATTTTAGTGCGTGAAGTAATATAAATAACCAAAATAAAATATTTTTTCAAGCATAAAGTTAACAAAAAATATTCAAAAATCAATTTGGTTTCAAGATTTTTTTTATATATTTGATGCAAATTTGCTTTGAAATAAAAACTTAATTTCACTCACCCCTAATAATTAGCTTGACAATTAGACCTTGTGCCCTAAAGGCACGATTTTTAGTATTATATGAGTAAGTGACAAGAGCAATTGTGTTGATATACTTTTATATGCAAAATAATAATAATTTAAAACCTTTATATTTTCTGTCTCCTTGTGAAAGTCGACTTATTAGGTTTTCAAAAACTACCCAACTACGAGTATAACAAATGATTAAAATATACCTATTAAAAGTTCTGCCACATTTATCCAGGGTTGTGCCTGGGCCAGCTATAGTCCGACACCTGGATCATACCCAGCCTGGAGACGTCAGTTCCACACTATTTTGCGCCATGGATGGGTCACACACAGGATTTTTTAAGAGTAGTATGCCCTGAAGTATCAGTGTATCAAGTGTTGTTTCTATTTGTTTTCATCCAATAGGATAAAATGTTTCTAAATTTTAAAAGTTTTAGCAAAAGTAACTTAGATGTGATAGCACTGGTGTTAGAAGAAGAATAGATGGAAGTGGAGTATTGAAAAGGAGGATGTGAGTTCACAATGCATGTAAAAGTAGGCCAGTAGAAGGGGTGTTTGTGACTTTGTATCCTCATTTGATTGACAAAGAAACAAGGTTTTATGAGTGGTTTAGAATGACGCAATCAACATTTCAGAAAACATTACTGAAACAGGGAGGGGGGCGAGGGGGTCCTTCCACTCTGGAATCTGCTCAAATGATCTGAGTTAGAGCCAGGTTTGGGAGAAATTAAACAAAACTACTTCTGCCAATTGGTATGGGAAAAATTAAACAAATCTACTTCTGACAATTCTCGAAGATGGCACCAAGGAAAGGTCCTGACATGTGACGGTGATGTGTGCACAAATACATTCATTTTTGTTGTACTAATCGTGAACTGGGTGATATACGCCAGTTGAATGAAATAAGTCAGCCGGATGACATCCAGTCCAAACACGGCCTTGATATGTGTGGCAAGACTTTAAAGGTGTTGTTTTTGAATAATCCTATCCAGTTATATATTGTTACACTGATATTAATTGCTTTCTAGGGAGATTTTAACAATTTTTTTTATATAAATATCTAAGCTAGCTCATCAAAGAAAACTTTTTCTAGCAAATATAATGTTATGGCTCAAATACTGAATTTCAGAACATATCAGCACGTAACATAATCAAATACTTTAATATGATTTATACTTTTAAAATATGTTGAGCTGACTAAACATCTAGCTGGCACAACACATCAAAATTATTACTTCAGAATAATTTTACAACAAAAGTTTTGAGTTATGGGACTAGATCAGCCCAGAAGAATGTCAAATAAATTAAATCTTGTAAGTTTTTAAGGACACTTTTAGGTTAAGGCGTGTGGGCTTTTAAGGACACTTTTAGGTTGGTTATATAATATTTATTGTGAAATGATATAGGAAATACAAGAGAAAACACAAAATTTAAGCTTTGCTTGTCATTGTATATGTGTGACAATGAATATGTATGTATGCAAGTATGTTTGTTAAGCATTGCTCTTCAAAATACATTAAATGGTTAAACAAGGGTAGAGAAAATAACCCCCACAAGACAGCCAACACACCAATTAACAATTTTTATTAAAGGGATCCCTAGCTGTTGGGGGAATGTGTCCATTCCAGAGAGGAGAGTGGATGGGAAAGACCCTTTCCCCGCAAGGGTTCGAAAAATAAAGCCCACTTATTGTTCCTGCAGGCATTACTGGCACAATCTTTATTGGAGGCAATCATCTTTTTTGTTCTGTAGCAAACTTGGAGGGGAAAGGGGGGATATTTTGCTGCCTGTAGTGAGGCAATGTGCTGTCTGTCAACAGTTGTTTATTGGGTTCAGAAAGAAAGAGAGAGCTTAAAGGATATAGATATATTATAAGCTACCATCTTTTGGGGTATATAAATGGGGGAGTAAGTAACTTGTCGACTATTTATGAGCATCAGCCTGTCTGTTGTTAGCAACCAAACAGAGTAGAGATTACAGGGGTGTTAAACAAAGAACCTTTAAGAGGAGTCAATTCTAAAGCACATTAAAGGGGATTTAAACATAGAAAAGTTTCAAAGACTTTCAAACCTAGATAACCTAAGGGCTTTTGGACCTGATGAATATTTAAGGTGTTTTGAACCTAGATAACTTTTAAGAGATGTTAAAATGGAAAACATTTAATATTTTAGAGGATATTTAAGGGTAAATTTCTTTTTTTATCTTTTGCACTCTTTCAACAGGTAGTTAAATAAAAACCACCATTTTCAAAAGAGAACTAGTGAAAATAAGGTATCAAAATTAATAATTCAATTCGAATTATACAAGATTCATTCAAAATTTTACCATTTAACATTTATTTAAATAAAAATTTCTTTTCACACACCACTATTTATATTATTATGTCTATATGATATATTATTTGTAGGCTGTTATATTTAATAATGTCAAAGCTTTTACAAGTATTACCTATTAGTATAATACAATTTAAATTTTTAATCTAGAACTAAGCTAAAGCAACATATTTATAATTTTCCGTTCCCGTCCAGATCAGGATATTTTGACTCAATTCCTGTCTCGTTCCCATCCTGATATAAAAATGTCATTCCTGTCCATCCCAACCAAGAGTCATGACACATGTTTTAACAGGCAACTACAGAAGTCAAGCAACAACAAAAATCAAGAAACAGTCAACATTATCTAAGTGACCATGACCTACCTCTAGCTATGCTGTCATAGTCCATTTGGTGTTTTACCGTGGATTTACATGTTTGCCGAAAAATTAGCGCAGAACAGAAACGTAGTCATGTGACAAACTCTAAGCCAATCACAAGATTTCCGCCTTATTGGCGCAAGCTGTTCCGCTTAAGTTAAACACATCTCTACTTCATCTGCTATGCCTGAGATGTTCAGCATAGTAGAACCAATCAAATTTCAGAACCAACTATCTCAAATCAGTGAGCATGTGTATTTGTCAATGCATGCACTCTACAGCCAAAAGCAGACAGCTTCGTTGGCTTTTGTGAGAAGATTTTAAATAACCTGCTGTATTGGATTGTGCCACAACACAGCATTATAATTTGGAAACATCCATCTATAAAATTATCTAAAATATATGTTTATCCACTAGAAAATAAAATAGTTTGATATAATCAGCTATTTTAAGTTAGTGTTGCAATGCATCATGGGTCAACATACAGCAAGTGAATTGCTGTGCCACTCAAACAGATTGTTTTCTATTTTCGGCGAACGTATGAATCTTCTTCTGATAAAGGGGACTGATGTACCCTGAAAATTTCATAATTATATGTTTTGTTGTTAATTTGAGGCCTACAATATTCTGCTAAGTGTGTAGGCTTTGTCCATCTATCTTTTTTTCAATGTTTAATTTATAAAATAAGTTGACAAGTTTTTGTGCAGTTTCATATGACCCATTTGGGATTTCCACATATTTAAACATATAGGATAGAGGTGAGGAAGGAATAATTTAAGTAAATGTACCCTCATCCATGGAGGATGGGTGGGAAACCATTAAGGGAGAATCACAGTTCACTCCACTGGGATACTAGCCCCGCCCCGACTTCCTAATCACTAGAAAATCAGACCATACAAGATTAAAACCATAATCTGAATGCCAAGTTTGTTTTATTTTTACACATATATGGTGGTTAATGAGTGCTATTCACTTAAAAATCCAATTTAAGTGAACTCAATACATACACACGTATAGTAAAAAAGCTGACGACTATCAAAATTAATGTTTTAGTTACTGGGTTTTTTCTAATCCCACCAGGGTCTGGCAGCTTGACATTTCTAGCCATCTACTGGCATTGGCTGATAAGTAACTAACCAACTTCTGAGGTTGGGGGTACCATGTTGGTACAGTTACATTACCCCAATGAGATGTGATGATTATAATTATAATGAAGTGGTGCCAGTAGAAATCTTAAATCTAACTTAAGCCTAATTAACCAGAACATGGTAGCCATAGGAACAATTTCCCTTTTAGGAACAAGTACACACTGTACCACCAAGAATCAAACCCAGGATTTCTTGATTAGTGGCTAGATCCACTTCGGTAGCTGTATGGTCTAAGGCACTATTTTTGTAGTAGATTATATTGTCCCTATACCTTAGCTCAGTCGGTAGCATGTCTGCCTATTGAGCTAAGGATCCCGGGTTCGATTCTCAATATGGCTGAAAAAATTTTCATTGATGAAAATATGGGTTTACCCTTTCACATTGATAAATTAACAGCCGGGGACGGAATTTTGTGCCTGTCCTAGTCTTAAGTTAGATGATAAGGCATAAAAAGCTGCGACAGGCCTAGACAGCCGATAGCGGAAAATATATAGCTTGAACAAAAAATTGAGCCAGGCCAAAGGCAGGCAAAGAAAACAGCAATGGATGTAAAAAAAACTCTACCTCCAAAATGATGGGGAGATTGAGGTTCAAATCTTGATCGAGTGTTGTGAGTGTGGTTTTTCCCAAATCGTTTTCCACTCTCCCTCCATACAATACAGAACCATTAGCATAATTAGTATATAAGCCTATAACCTGAATGGTTACTAAAAGGTGGTGCTAAAAAATAATTACTGAGCAGGAATTTTGACCACTATACCAAGAGGTCGTTCTCAAATTATATCAGTCACTAGTTGTTTAAAAATAGATGTTTTAATGCTATACAAACCAGTCTAGGATATATAATTTCATATTGAAATATGACTTAACCAAACATAATATTTTGCTGCCAACATTGATATTTTAGTCTTTTGTGACTGTTATTTTATAAGTATTTGATAATATCTATCAAAAGTAATAGCTCCAGATCTCATAACTTAATATGGATGCGTGAAAGTAGATTTAGTAGTTTTATAACTGTTTTGGTATGAAATTTGGATTATACATTTTATATACACAGACGAATGGTAAAAGGTAATCAATCTGGACAAAATCATATTTAGGGATCAGACAAATATAAAATTATGTGAAAAAAAAAGTTTCGAGTTTGTATTAAATAATTATGTAGTAGGTTTTTTTTATTTATTTGGATATGTACAAGAGTGAATATTCTAGAATACCTAATAATATGTAAAAATTTAAACAATAAACTGAGATACAATGAAACTAAAATACATATAAAAAACTGGCTAGGTGACAAAAAATAGTATTTAATATTAAAAACTGTGATAAAGTTGTTGAATAAATGTTCAGTAAGTTATCATCACTTACTTGTTTCCCTCAGACTTGAGTCGTCGTTCCAATTTATTCTTGTTGCTGTGGGGGACTAATGGTTGAATGCCCACATACAATCCTTCCTCCTCAAGGTATCTGGGTTCAACATTTTCCTCTAACTTATCCTCTAAGGGCACTACAATAGTAAAATTACAGGTGGTTGATAATTTACTTCCTGCTAAAATTTAACTGATTGTCTTGTGTTTAATCTCTCCTCTAGGAGAAAATAAAATGACATGCATAAAATAACCTTTTTAAAATTTATATTAAATTTGTAACTTTAAATATTTAAGTACATTATTTCAAAATTAAATTATTGTCCAAGCAGTTTTTTTAATAATAATAATATTTACCCACCCAATCCTTCCCCAATTGTTTAATATAAATTCCAGTTAAATTTTTTATACTTTGTATCATCTAAGTGATGAATTCAAACCAAATTTGGTGAAAACATTGGAGCCACCTATAACACATTGAATTTTATATTTTTTAATCTTCTTTGGCCTAAAGATCATTAGACATATATGTGCAAAGAGTAATAAATAACTTAATTTAACTAATAAAAAGAGCATGCTTATATTCAGTATATCATAATTTGTAGAAAACCAGTTTAAAATCGACTGAAATATTAAAATGATAAAATGTGACATAAAAAACATGCTATTTATGTTAACAATATCCATATTGATAGTAGTCATATTAGAATACACATTATGATATTGGTATCTTTATCGGTAAAGTGTCAAATCAGTAAGACTATATTCTTTATTAGGGGTGTGTGAAGCTTTGAAACAAATATCAGCTTCAACTTCGCTTTGAAAAATATCCGGCTTTGACAATTACAAATCTTAGCCAATCATAGTCAATTATTAGTGACCCTGATTTTTGGTAAATAAAACAATTGGTTTTCGTTAGATAAAAAGTTGTATTCCGGTATAAAATGTAGGTAAATAAAAGACTAGTTACTGATCAATGGTAAATAGAAATCCTGATTTGTGGTAAATACAAGATTGGATTTCGTTAAATAAAGAGTTGTATCTAAAAGGTTTTATGTTATTGACTATTCCTCCTGGCCTACTATAAGCACAAGTATGTAAATTACATCAATTTTTTTTAAATCACCTTATATAATATTTTATTACTTTTTAGTTACAATTTTCATAATGAGGGCCTACTTATTACAAACTACAGCCAACTCTCGATTCTACGACCTTTCACAGTTTCTTGGAAAAGGGTCACTATTTTGAAGGGGTCGTTATTGGAATTTTAACCGATTTTGTTCCACCCCTGACCTTCTTATGGAAAAATTACATTTTTTAGACAACACGCGGGAAAAAAAAACCTACCTATTTCTTGAAGAAGTCCATTATGGAAGCCTGCTTCTTCTTAGCGCCAGTTTTCTCAATGAAGTCTTTCACATTATAGAAATGGGATCACAGCTCTTCACTAGCGCCCTGGTATTTAAATGCTCTCAAGTAGAGGTCCCCTGCTTTCAGAACATCTTTCGTCATGGGGATGTTTTCAGGCACTTCTTTCATTTCTTCCTCCCCCTCTTCATCGCTGGACTCCTGCTGCTCCCTGATTATATCGACGGCGGCGAGGGTGCTCCAAACTGTGATGTCATCGTCTGCTGCTATGTACTCGTCATACGTGCAATCTGGGGCTAATCTCTGCCACGTTTCTTTGTCGCACGGCCGAGTGAAAGTCAAGGGGGCAGACAAAGGTGCTGTTGATGAGCCAGGCTGTGGTTCCATGGCGGGGCCTGGCTAAGAATTAGTGTCCAATGGCGGTGGGTCATCTGGGTCCTCGGCGCTGGCAGCGGCAGGAAGCACATGAGCTGCAGCCTCTTCGTCGACTGGTAGGACAAAGTGGGCGTGTCGGAAGCAGTCGGCAATTATAACTGATCTCACGGCCCTCCAACTGGCGATGATTCCTTCCATGGCCCTGAACACGTCCCACTTTTTGACTTCCTTGCCCATGTCAAGATTCCACACCATACTCCGCACAAGCATCTCACGGAACTTCACCTTCACTTACTGGATTATTTCCTGGTCCAGGGGCTGAAGCATGCTGGTGGTGTTCTTTGGCAGATACACCAGCTCGATGTTTCTGAGTTTGTCGAGAGCAGGATATGTGGGGTAATTGTCGACGAAGAGCACGACTTTTCTATTTGCGGTGTTCATCTTTGAATCAAAGCCTTGAAGCCACCTCGTGAACACCCCTGAGGTCATCCATGCCTTCTTATTAAAATCATAGTCACAAGGCATGATGTTGCCCTTGAAATCCCGGGGTTTCTTGAACCTCTCGATCACAAGGGACTTCATCTTATTGATGCCGTACATGTTACAGCACAGAACGATTGTGAGGCACTCCTTGATCCTTTTTGCACCCTTGCACTTATCCCCTTTCACAGCAAGAGTGTGATCTGGCATGAGGTTGTAGAACATCCCCAGCTAATCAGCGTTGTATATATCATGATGCTGATAGCACCTAAGGATGTTTCGGAGCAAGGGCATCCATTCCCTCACCAGTGTTGGCATCCACACTCCCTCACTGGTGTTGGATCAACCGATGCGCTTTCACCAACGTTTGGCTGTATATCCTGTGATGCACTTTGAAACGCTTTAGCCCCCCACTTGGGACACTTAAAGTTTTCTATACCCAACCTCAGGGCAAATTCATCGGCCTTCCTCTGCATCATCGGCCCGTTTATATGCATGTTTTGTGCTCTATGCTGGCTGAACCACTCCAGCATAGCCTGCTCCAGATTCACATGTGTCACAACCTTCAAATTTTTGGCCTTCCTTCTGCACTGCATTCATAATTTCTTCTCTCATTTGGAGAATCGTGAAAAGTGTCAACTTCAGGATGCCATGGCACCGCGCAATCTCCGTCTTTGCAATCTTCTTCTCATCCATTTCCTGGATGATCTCGTACTTCTTCATGAGCGTCAAGAAGGTCCTCTTTCAACTCATAAATTTTAAAAATTATAGTTCGTATTAAATAAAAAAAATAGCGTGGGTCATCAAAAATCGTTCACAAAATCAAACCAAAAATGTAATCAAATCGAAATAACCATGGCAAAAACAATAGCGTGGGTCGTCGAAGATCGTTCACAAAATCAGACCAAAAATGTAGCCAAATCGAAATAACAATGGCAAAAACAATAAAGTGGGTCATCAAAAATCGTTCACAAAATCAAACCATTCAAACTAAATCGAGAATCGAAATAACAATGGCAACAAGCCTGGCACGTGATGTAGCAGCAGTAACACGCAGGGAAACATAGTCTTGCTTGTGGAAGGGGGTGGACAAAGTCAAGTGCTATTGGCTGGCACTGATAGGGTGGTGTCTATTTTTATATCTGACCCACCCCAGTTACTAGTAATACAGCGTTCACAAAGATAATCGCAATGCAGTGACCTTAATAAATGCAACAAACACATTTTATATCCAATCTCTTTAAACTTTACGACCTTT
Organism: Timema douglasi; assembly: GCA_901482245.1. Classification (NCBI taxonomy): domain Eukaryota; kingdom Metazoa; phylum Arthropoda; class Insecta; order Phasmatodea; family Timematidae; genus Timema; species Timema douglasi. The sequence continues at coordinate 251,726 of CABEEJ010000330.1, forward strand.
TTTTCCACATTTTTCAAGGTTCCCCAAAAAGGGGTCATTACTTCGAGAGGGTCCCTATTCCCAGGGTCGTAGAATCGAGAGTTGACTGTAGTTAATAATCTTTTTAAATTACATCCCTTGAACACAATATAGACCTGCATACACAGTAGACAACAACCTAGCTTGTTTTGATTCATTTTTACTGGATAAAAAAAGCTTATATATTTTAATCATCAGGCATACACATCAATCACCAAAGTACAAGGTAAGCATCATTTCCAAATTTCTGAACCAGTCCAAGCGAGTGTTTCACAATCTATACATTTGCTTTATCAAATATGTAAAAGGAATCTTTTGAATATTTTAATTCTATTTCAAAAATATGTAAAACTTTTGGCATTTTTAATTTTCACTCACCTAATATTCTATTAAATAATTTTCCATGAAACACAACTTAATCACAACACTCCAAAATACCGTTACATGATAGTGATGGAAGATGGAAGACCAAATACATGAAGATAAAATGATCTAGATTTAGCTTAACTATGGTGTTATTTTCTTCTTATTCTTCTTCTTTAAATATTTATCTTTGGAGACGATATGACTTTGAAAGTATCAAGTTAAAACAGTCTCTTACTATTAATCTTGAGTATGGAAAAATATTCTTTTTAGGAGTTATTTTGTATTAGCAAAGTTGTTACTCTTTATTGTTCAGGCTAATTCAGGATAAAGGTAAACAAATACAACATTGTTAGTGTTAGTTCACATTTAAATCAACTGAATTGACGATAATTCACATTTAAAAGGCAAAATGGTAAATTTCATGAAAAAGTTTTATTTCACGAATGTGTTATTACTTCAAAATTGCTACAATGGTCTTTTATACAGTTTGCTAGTAATTTTAACATCCTGAGTGAAAATGCATAAAATATGTCTTGTGAAATTTCAGTGTTTCTATCAATTATTGCCATTCTGAGCAATTATGTACAATATAAGACAGTATTCATTTAAAAAAATTGAATTTTAAGTTGTGATAATAGCTTGCTTTATCAGAATTAAACTAAAGATTAGAAAAAATTGTACAATAAATCATTTTCCAAGTAATTTTAGTGCATAAAATACATAAATAACAAAAATATATTTTTTCAAGTATAATACAACAAATATTCTAACTTTGATTTGACATTAAAATATGTCATATATTCGATTTAAGTTCGCTTCGAATTTAAAAAGTGCCATTTTCATACCCTAAGTCTTTTTTATGCAGCTTTTGTTTAGCAAACAAATAAATGGTTGTTTATTTTTTAAGTGATATTGACCTGGTTGAGTGTTGGGATAGTAGAGCAATTGTTGTTCTTTGGCAGCCATGTTACTCCAATCTGTCTGCTCAGCTTCCAGGAACTGTACCAGTTGCCACTCATCTTTTAAATTGAGAATCTCTGCAGGGATTAGCTTGGCATGTTCATCTTCTTCTGCTAGAATACAAGTGACCTCAAAAGAGTTTGGAAAGATTCTAACTAAGATATGATGGAACCATAAGCATTGTCACAGTATTTTTATTTAATTTTTTCATTTCAGGTACTATTCAACATGAACTTTCTGTTTGTCACAAAGAGCTTTATTTGGTTAAGCTTCCTCATATAAAACATAATTATATATAGAAAAGTATACACGTGTGTTAAAACTTATATTCATATATATTTGGGCACAGTGATTTTTATTAGTATCAAAAGGGCTTTCCAATTCATGGACTTGAGAGAAATAGCTGTCAGTGGTTAAAAATCCATTCAATAAAATATGAATTACTCTACATCTTTATCGCCTTTTTTTAATGTTATGTTTAGAAAGCCATTACTTCCCTTGAACTGTGTGAACAGCCTTGAATAAAAAGTATACATGTTAAAATTAAGTATGTATACAAAGGTTCCACACACAAATGTGCCGCACCCCACAAAGAGAACATAAAAACTGTTTGCGCATGGTACCGCAACCAAGATGTGTGTTACTCACCTTAAGATCAATGGTTCTTAACCTTTTATTACTCGTGACCCCCTAGTTTTTACTAACACATTAATCATTAAGATTTATTCTAAAATAGTGGCTTTATTTACCGATTATAATAACAAACAAATAACAAAACAGAAATTAACTTACCTAAATGTATTTAATGGGACCTCTGTTGTTGAACACTTTCCACTAATTTGTCTATTCTTGTTTCAATTATATTACTTAATGCTATTCGCATGCAGGAGTTGATTCAGAGTCAATTTTGCTGCCTTGTTTTAATATTTATCACTGCGGAAAATCCCCTTTCACATAAATAAGTAGAAACAAAGGGCAGCAAATTTTGAATGATAATGGTCAAAAGATGAGGTTTATTTATACTATCCATTAATTTTATTATCGGTTCTTCCCCTCCCCTCAGTGGCATTTATTCAATGGAAGCATGGGAAGCAATGCTTACCTAAATTTAAAAAGGAAATAAAGAAAATAAGAGGTAAATAAAGTTAAAACAAATCATTATGATTAGAAACCTCTCCAACAAGTATACCAAGTTGAGGTGGCAGCTCTTCTTTCTTAGAGCAAGTAGTTCTTTCTCAGACTAAATGGCCAGCCAGCTGGTCTTGCTCGCTCTTTATTTCGTCAATTGTTTGTTTCTGGGTCTGTCCGACCCTCATTGGGGAAAGGGAAGCAGCGTTTTCCTATGCGAGTATTAGCGCATGAGTTTACTTTCATGAATGACGATTAAAATTTATTTTTTAGTTTTTTTTAGCTATATTTATTGTTTCTAGATATAATTATGGTCACTCGATTACAAAATAATATATTTATCACCCATTTACAATAAGTTTTTGTTTTGTTTTGCAGGAATATTGATGCTTGTTTGATCCTCCAAGGGAAACAGTTTGTTTCTTTGTGTACAGTAGTATAATGATGAGTGCAGCAACAAGTGCAGCAGTGAAAGAGGGTTGCTGTGTCAAAATTCAAAAATATTTTGAAGCAGAGTTTTTTGTCCTGGTTTTTTGACGAAGAAAATAAAATAATTGAAACAGGCAGACCCATTCCATCTTCAGGCAACCTCTATAAAAAATAAACTTTGACGTTTCAATACTCAATTTTATTAAAGTGTATATTAATTATCGGTGTGATGAGTTGGTGGGAAATTATTATACTACTGATGATAATGGCGTGTACAATAAATCCGGATTCAAAAGTTTTTATAAGGCAGGCCTAAGGTCATACTTATTTGCAAGCCACAACCCAAGAGAAAACTTCGGCAATCATAAATTGATCTTTATTATTATTCCTTTAATTTGAGTTAGAACTACAATTATTATTTAAATATCTATATAATTTAATGATTAAGTAATTTTTCTAAAATCAGCAATTATTTTGTTTTATTTCATGCATAGTTTTATCACCCCCCTTTCCCCTCTTCCCAACAATACTTTTAACTATTAAAAATAAAAATAAAAACAGAAAAAGTGTGAGCTTCCAATTAAACTAGCGTCCATCACACACCCTTTATTGTAGACTCATTGCTTCCCTTTGTCCAGAATTGACCACATGCCACTGCCTCCCCTCCATTACCCTGTAAAATGGAGTCTCTACTGTACTTACATGCTTACTTTCATTGAATTCTTTCCTCCAAAATGTAAAATTTAAGATAAATGACTTCAGTAATAAGCAAATAACCTTTTAAATTACTTTTTTGAGGTCCCCCTAAACTTTTTGCAGCCCCTTGGTTAATAATTGCTGATCTAGACAATACTTGTTGGCAGTTGTGTCAATATGAGAAATGTTTAGATGAAGTGATTTTTCTGGAAATTTTTTAATACTAAATCAAGTTCAGGAAGATTATGTAGAGGGATACCTTTAGTTTTCAGTGAAATCATTAGTATTTTTAAATTCCCAAAGTAAGGGCAAAATCCAAGAACTTTTCATAGTTATTTCCAGGATCTCAAAGTTCAAGTGTAAATCCTGGTTTTACCAACATGTGACCACCCTGCATTAAAAACTAATAATACAATCATAAAATATAATATAATATAATAATGGTGATGCATATATTATCTAAATAAGCATTAAAACGTGGTGAAAAAATGTTTAAAATAGAGGCAAAATCTCTAAAGTAGGACTCTGCGAGTACTTGGGTTTCGAGCTTCAAGCCGAGCTCATCCTTTGAGATCAAGATCGAAAGTTTTGTAGGCTTGTCATTTTTGAGCTTTCACTTGGTGTACTTAATAGTCAATTTTTAAAATGCAATAGTAAGCATAGGCTATTAAATTGAGATAACATCGGCATTTCAACTTATAAATCATTTGGTTACTTAGCAAATTTTTAAAAATTAATTTCAATTTTCCCATTAATGATGTAATAGAACTTTAAAACCATTTTCGACCTGTAGATTTATTCAATATTGTCCATTTTTAATTATACCTGATTGAAGTTGTTTACTTGTATTGCCATGACAAAGCAATAAAAAAATAGCTAAGTAGATTTCTAAATAATTGAAGATTCTTTTTACTATTAATCCTCGGTCCCGGCATAGATTTATCTGATTACCAAACCCTTCCTTCACCTTTGACAAGACATCTTGTGAATGTGGGGAATGCCAGGCCTCCACCATGGTTCAGATTCCACGTTAAACTGTAGGTCCTCCATTTCATCTCACAATCACCCTCCATTACACATTAGCGTAAGTGCGTATAACCCGAACGGGCAGTAAGACGCGGTGCTAATAATAATAATTTTTACTATTTTTATCGGGTCCTTTTTTAAAATAATAATTTATGTTAAATTAAAAATGTAATATCAAGAATATATTATTATATTGGATGTTTTCAATCTTAAGATATTTAAAACTAGAATTAATATGTTTAGCTACAAAACTAGCTCTAGTTTAGTTACTATTTAGTCATAGAATTATGTTGGTTAACCTGTCTAAAATCAATATTGATCTTATTTATTGCAATACATATTTTACCAAAATTACCACATTTATATTAAAAAAGCATTTACTATTTTATATTGTTTGCTAGAAATATTATTTTAGTCATACTATTTTTAATTTTAAAGTATCAGCATCAACTTTTATAAGTATTAAAAATTGAATTAAGTAAATTTTTGAATAAAATAACGTCTTACTAGAGCCTGTACGACACGCATGTGCAACTGCACTTAGAGGAATGTAAATGGAATGGAAGATATGATCATACATGATAACACTAAGTAATTATAAACGAAATACGAAATACTTCAAATTTATAACTGTTTATGATTCTTATGTTATATTATAGGATAAATTCAGTTACTGACGCATATTTTGGAGAAATAATAGCTTATTAAAACATCAATTTTATTAACTTTTTATCAAGACAGTGTAGAAACACTATACAATAATGTAAAGTGGTAGTGAAGGAAGCCAACCTGAAAGGATAGTTAGGTTAGGCCTAGATATACACAAAAACAGTTCTCTGTTTCTTCTTACAGTTTTACACTTCCCACTTTTTCAAACTTCCACAGTTGCATATTGTTTTGAATTTTCGAAAATATTTATTTTTCATATGAAGAGACATTGATGAAAAATAAATATTTCCAAAAATTCAAAACAATGTGCTACTGTGAAAGTTTTGAAGAAGTGGTAAGTGTAAAACAGTTAGAAGAAATGAAGAGAAGTGTGTTTTTCTATCTAAGATTAATCTATCATTTAAGGTTGACTTCCTTCACAATCACTTATATTCCATTCATGGTAGGAATTACTCTCTGAAAGGTCTTTTTTCCTACCAATATCCTACTATATAGTAGATTTATGGTAGGGAAAAAGGCCTCTCAGAAGTCAATTCCTACCGTGAATGGAATATACCTTATATTATTGTGCAGTGTTCCAACACTATCTTATTGTACATTTCCAAGGCATCGTGCAGTCATCCATTTTATTACTTTTTTTAAAATAATTGTTAGTGTAATTTTAATGTCCTTAAAGACATGAGTGTTGAAACCATTTTAATTATTTTTTCTACTAAGCCCTATATTTTTTTGTGTTCTTTTATTTAATTGTGTTTTTTAAAGTGTTATTTCTAATTTTAAAGCTGATATTTCCATTTATTAACTTTTTTCTGAAAGTATTTATATTTATAAAAATGAGTGTCATTTATATTTTAAGAACATGTGTTTTAGTATATTTTTTAATTCTCAAATTTTAAAGATGTGATACCTATTTACAATTAAAATAAACAAATATATAACTTACTCTTAACATTTTAAAATTATGAATGTATTTGAACTTGACTCGAACTAGGGAGCTTTTAGAACTACTCGACTCGAATGACAAAACCCAAGTTTGCAGACCCCTACTCTAAAGCCTTGATCATGGTTGATTCAGAAGTTATAATTTTGGAAACAAATTAATTATAAAGAAACCAAGAATACCCTCTTGAATGGCCTACGGTAATAAGTAAGAGTTTGCTAGAATTATAAGAGTTAGTAAGACCTATAATGTTTTATACTGACAAAAGTTTCAGCTATTCAAAAAAAATTGTACAGTTAAAAATTCTACACAAAATAGTACAACTAAAATTATATTTAAAGAAATTCTCTCTCTCTATATATATATATATATATATATATATTAATTTGGGCAAAGCTGGAAACTATGAAAGTGTGTTTTGGGGAAAATTGATGAAAAAGAGAGGTGTGTGATATTATACCCGCTAGAGGTGTTGGGCTGCACGAAGTCGTTCTCTCTTCTTCGTTGTGTGTTGGTTGATGGAACGATGGAGTGTCTTCTGACCAAAGCAGGAGGAAGAAATCATATGCTGCTTCCTCACACAAGGTATTAGTATTATCCTAAAATACACATGAATAAAGAATATTTTTATTTATTCATACATATAATAGCAGCAAGCACATTAAAAGACAAGATTAACATTAATTTGGTGGTCATTAATGCTTCCTAAAAGATCATGCTTAAGTAAACTTTTTAAATAAAACACTATAACATGGCACACAGGCAGAGTAGCACATTATTATGTCATACTACATTTAGGAAATTTTTTAAAATACAAATTTTTATTTTTGTGTATCAATCAATCTTAATCAATCCATAAAATTCAGCAAACCATGCTTGGTTAGCAAAGTTTAAAATAACATATATTCAGTCAAACAAGGGATTTCCACAAAAACATAAATATTATATCATTTTAATGAAGGCCCAAAGTCTTACCAAGGTTTGTGCGTGTGAAGAAGACACAGGTTTATCTAAACTTCTCCTTCTTGACCGAGATTTTGATTGTATATGAATAGCTGACGATTCAGCCTCTTCCTGTCAATAGAGAATTGAATCAGTTATTTCAAACAGCCCAACGTCATAAAATTTATATTTTTCAGGAATACTTGCAACTTACCCGACTAATACATTTGAAAATAGAGCTTTGCAAATTAAATTGGAGACACGGCAGTAGGAATAAAGTCATTTGGCCTAAAGGTCAGATGCCCTAAAATTCATATGGCATATAAGTCATTTGGCCTAAAAGTTAGTTGGCCTAAAAGTTAGTTGGCCTAAAGACAGTGGGCCCAAAGTCATTTGGCCTAAAGTGAATTCTGAATAAAAAAATTTGATGTTGTTAATAGTTGGCCTAAAAGTCATTTGACCTAAAATTATTTAGCCCAAAATATAATGTTATAACATTCAGGTATCTTCGTATCTTATCACTGTTAACATTCTCGATGATGGCAGTGGTGTGGAATCTACTCTTTGTAACCATAATGAGAACTATCACAAGACCGCAGTTTAAGGGTTAACAAAACGGAAATGTATTGAGCTCAGAAGCGAAGGGCTGCAGAAGATTCTGGTGGTGGCGATGGAGGTAGTGGTAAAAAAAATATTTATGAGTACTGGTGCTAGTGCATCTGTAGCTTCAAGGGAACGTTTGTGTTTCTTCAATGGTGGTTCGACTTCTCCTTCTCGCTTATCGCATGATGTGTGCACTTTCGAAGCTAATGATCGTGTGAGGAAATGTGCACACTATCTCCAAGATTGGGACCTATTGGCCAAGTGATGTGCAGGTGACTTAGTAGCCATCGAGGTCAAATATCACCGGGAATGTTTGTTTAGTTTGTATAAAACAACAGTGAGCTAGAAAAGAAGCTATACAACATACAAGAATAGAACACATTTTTGCTCGGGCTTTCGCAGAGTTGATCACCTTCATACAATCGAGCATTGAGGATGGAAACGTGCAACCTGGGACCCCTAGCTTAATTGGTACAGGCGCTACCGACTATCTTGGACTCGACAGTAAATTCGGCTAGTATTCGAACCCCAACCTGATTACTAACAGAGACAAAGTGTAATGAAAGTACATATAATGCCTTAAACTGAACAGCCACCACTGTGGTTCACCCAGAAGAAGATTATGGCATGGTATATTGTTTCATTACATAAAATATATTTTCAAATATTCAACAGTCTCAGCATTTGCAACAAAATCCAGCCTATTGAACCACATTAAGACCTGCTGTAACATTGTCTATTACAACGTTGTTTATTTAAAACGTTGTCAATAGTCTCTGATAGTCGTTTTATTTAACGTTGTCCCTGACTGGCTACAATGTTGTTTTTCACCCGATTAAATCAAGCATCAAGGTTGAATTGTTTGCCAAAAGCCTGATAGCCGCCCGCACTATGCAAGAGTGCAAACCCCGTCACGAGGTGCATTAACTTGGAATACCACTTTCAAATTTTGAATTTTTTTTCTATGTCAGATTTTTGTTTTACTTTTGTACCGTTTTGTACCACATACAAAAGTTTTGTACCCCCACCATTTTGAGGAATTAGCATATACAAAATTGCCACTCTAAATTAAGGGGTAATTAGATCTGTATGATTTTGAATTTTTTTCAATGCAAACGTTTTGTAATAATTCTGTACTGCTTTGTAACATAAATTTGGTTTGCGTAAAATATCTCGCCAAATTAATTGAGGTTTATAAAGTATAATTTAATTAATATACTACTTCAGGGGTGGATCCAAATCATTTTCATAGGGAGGAATGGGGGTGTCATAATTATAAATTACATAGTTATTTGCAATGCTAGAGTTCTGTTTAAAGCCATTTAATAGTTTCTCATTCATATTTGAGCTTATGAGTAAGATATATGTGATATTCAAAGGACCGAGGTATCTCAGGGGGGTAGAGGGGAAAGAGTTTTTATTTTTCTTATAGCCCCTTTAGCATGCATGCAGTTTTCAGGACAGTGGTATCTCTGGGGGTTTATAGGGGTAATTATCTTATTATTATTAGCACCACGTCTTACTACCCGTTCGGGTTATACGCAGGGTAATTATCGATCGTGCTTCTCGAGGGTGGGATGGTTCAGGGGGGAGGGTGTGTGATGATTAATTTGGGAGGGTTCTCAGGAAGGGCACGCGTGTTTTTTTTCTTTCTCTCTCAGAATATAGTTTTAACACAAGACCACGTGGCATCTAAGGGGGTGAACGCGGGACGTGTATATCTTTTATTTCTTAAGCCCCCTATAGCATGTATACGATTTTTTACGGATGGTGGTATCTCCAGGGGGGTGTAGAGGGTTATCGATCACGGTATGGCGGCGTGGGATGGTTCGGGGGGATGAATTGGGAGGAGCCGGCGACTCGCACGCAGATTTGCTCAGGCGAGATGGGGGGATTTTTAAGGTTACCCCCCACCCATACCTCTGTGATCTTAAAAGGATGCACACATTTGATAAGTTTCTTCAAAGTATTGCCTTTCTCTTTCTCACTTTCATATTTCTTACTGGGATCATAAACTTAGGGACTAAGGTTAAATATTATAATATCTTTTTAATGCGTATAGTCTTGATTATAACAATAAATATGTGTCTTCGGTACAGTGTTTATTATAAAATCTCTTTCATATTTCTTACTAGGATCTTCAACTTAGGAATTAAGGACAAATAGTATAGCTTCTTTTTACTATGCGTATATTCTTAAGATTATAACAATACATAGGTACATATCTTCCGTACAGTAAATATTACAAAATTTCTATCTTTCGAGGTACAGTCTTAAAAGGATACCCACCTAACTCTAAGTATTGTCTTTCTCTCTCTCTCATCTTTCATAATGGGATAGTGAACTTTGGAATAAAGGTTAAATAAATAGTACAGCTAGTTTTTTTAACGCGTGTATTCTTAAAATTACAAAGACACATACATATATTCTGTGCAATGATTAATAAAATCTCGTTCTCTCTCAAAATATATAGTATTTCAGTCAACACATGCACTTCACAATCATCGTCTAACAATACATACATATCTTGCGCACAATGATTATAAAAAATCACTTTTTCTCTTCGGTAAATATACGCTTCACCGTCATCGTCTAGATATAGCTCACGCCAAAGAAGGATTCAGATGAAGAGTCTGCACACACACTTCACCCCTTGAATAGCTCGTACGTGTCATCGCCTGGATATATCAAACCTTGTTGTGAAGCGTTAAAGCGACGCCTATATATCACACCATAGCTTTTACCCGGAAGATGGACTCTTCCTACATAGTCAAGCGCGATGATGTTCGGCTCGTCCTCCGCTTCACTAACCTCTTCATCTCCTTTTAGTTGAAGAACGTTGTAGTTTCGGTACTTTTCGAGCTAAGAGATGCACTTGAATCAATCGTATTCCTCGCGCTAGATCTGGTCCAACACCGTGCACAAAGAGTCTTCCTCCTGGAGAATTTCTGGCTGGTCCGCTTACTTGAGATTGTAGACGGGACATGATGTAGTACAGTTCTATATAGATTAACTCGCTTCCCACATACAGGGATTATGACGGCCGAGTCAGTGTATAGAGAAATCGCAGCGCTCGTTGTAGCCCTTGTCAACCTCCGCGATGTAATATTCTAACCTGCCATTCGAGATCTTAATATCGCTCATGTCCTCCAGACGGTAACCCAACTTTCTAAACATATCTAATGTGATGCTTCTCTCTGCTCGCGCTCGTCTTTTATTGCTCAGGATGGACGGGAGGGGGGGGGAGAAATCCCTGTCGGAGGAGTGGTTCACCCTCCCCTTCTACACTAGATCCTTCGCATCGATCCACGAATTGTGCGTCGAGTCAAACCCTAACCATCTGACGTATGCTCTATCTCCGGAACGTCTGAGTATCTTCTCTAAAAGGTAAACATCCGGAAACAGAGTCTTTCTGAACTCTTTATCGTAGAATCTTCCCGTGATAGGCTTACCTTTCATATCTTCGAATAGAAAGGTCCTGGGATTAGTATCGACGACGTTACGTATTTTAAACAGTTCGCTCGACCAGTTCACGGTACAACCCTGTTCGAAAACGTCCTTACACTTCCTGATACGAACTATTATCACCTACTTTAAACATTTTTAATATAGAATCTGAGATCTTGAGGCGTTTATAGATTGTATGTAAAACTCTGTCATCATTGACGTCTATAGGCTTAATCTTTATGGTCGAGTGTATCGTCCGGTTGTATTCGTCCAGTAACGAATCGATCATATCGATCCATCGATACAATCCTTTAGCTATGAACCTCTTCCCCATCATGTTCTTGAGGGTACGATTAAAACGTTCCACGACGTTAGTCTTGACGTTGCCGAATGTGGAATAAAGGTTGATCCTCTTTCTTGCCATGAGTGTTTTAAACTCTGCGTTGTAAGACTCTGTTCCATTATCCATTTTGAGATGAAGTACGGGAGGCAAACCTTTGTCAGTCACTTTGTCGAGGAGAGCCATTGCAGCGCTGACATTCTTCCCCGTCTTAGTCTTGACAGGTGTAGCCCAAACTCTTTTAGAATACACGTCGATGACGATGATAAGGTACTTGAATCCCTTATTTGATCTGGAGTAGAGTATCATCCCCACCAGAGCAGCCTGAAGGAGTTCGTTCAACCCTCGTACGTTAACATGTATTCGGGGAAACCGTCATCTTGCAGGACGATGAAGTTCATGCGCAATCTCCCACTTGATAGTAGACTCGATTATAATAAAATACGGATGAGACGAATGTCTTTATACAATAATTTCAGCCACACGTAACTCCTCAATGATAGAAACGATCTCGTTCTCGTGAGCGGAATGTCCGGCCTCAGTAGATGCGTGCAGGAGTCGTAATCGATAGACCGATTCGTTGGGATCGTCCCAATAGGTATAATCGACCCCTCTTCCTATTTCCATCTTGTATAAACCATCACCCTCGAGCTCCTCCTTGAACATAGGTTTGATGATTAACAAATAGTTTAATCCTGCGCGCATCTTGATATGTGTGTACGGGTCGTTTCTCAATCGATGCGCGTTCGTTTCTTGAAGCATGGACTTGTATACTTTCAGATACTCCTTAGTATAATGCGTGGGTGCTCTTCTGAAGAGTAATTCTAATAGCCCTCGGGTATAAGGAACCGTCATATTGTTAAGAAGTAATGTGCCATCACTCTCGTCGAATACAATACGGGTATCTCCAAGCTTGGTCGAGTTACCTTCATAACGGACTCCGTAGGTTTTATTGGAATGTGCTTGAGACAAATAAAGATAAGTCTCCAATAGATGTCTGTTTTGCAATCTCTCAGGTGAGACTTTCACCTACTCCTTCAGTTCAGGTTCGGCGAGTACCTTCGCCATCTTGCTTGAAGGATGTGATAGGTTTGAATGTTTCCTTCGCGAAGTACTAGGACTCGTGTCGAGCATCGCGTAGTTGCTTATACTTTCGTTTAATAATCTTACTCACTTTTATGATATCCTCCGTTACCTTCGTCGACATGGTGCAAGGTGTGAATGTCTCTTACGATGAAGAAACGATTCATTATATCTAAACTTAAGTAAAATCTAATTCGACGTGTAAAATCTAGGGCGTCGTAGAGCGTTTTTCTGTCATGAAAGATATAGTCATCTTTGGACACCTCGAAAGGAGTGCCGTTGATAGGTTTAAGATTCAACAAGCAAATAATACCTTCAAAGTTCATGACTATCGTTGAAACGGTCCCTACCCTCTTGAACTTATGACCGCGCTCACCCGTTAGAGTCAATTCGAAATGTCTCGCATCCTTCCTCGTAGGTTTTGAATCTAAGTAGATGTAGATGAAACCGCGACTAGCCATAGAGTCTACATAAGTTTTAGGTGCCAGATCTGAAGGTAATGAGGGTATACCTATGTTTTGCAAAACTAAGCCGCCCGCATCGTAAGACCAATCGGCTTCTTTCGCCTTTACGGATAGTATACTTGTCGCTATCATATAGTTCAATTAGGTGTAAACGGTTTGTTGTATCGCGAACGACTCCTCTAGCCTTAGCAACTTCGCACCTAAAGCGTCAAGCACCATTTTATTCTCGTTGAGACGATCTTCATGACGACGAGACAGTTTCCACACTTCCTCCGTCCCTTGACGACTACTCTACTCAAAGTGGGTGTATCTTAATCGATCGTTTTCCGAACTCTCGATCAAAGAGTCAGTCTGACTTTTGATGGCGTCCTTGGCCGGGTTGAGAGCGAGTATCTGCTCGTTACAATGTCCCACATCCATCCTATCGACGTAAGACTTGTTACAGTCATCCTTAGATGTGATGGGCGTCTCGACGTTGTCGATCTTATTCGATCTAGCATCGTAATACCCTTGAGATGTTATATAGTCAGATTTCCTTCCATCTCAACGATAGATCTATATTTTTAGAGACTATGACCTAATTTAGATATATACGATATGATGTCTTATTGCGTACTGAGTACGCGTTCATGTCAATCTTTTAAGATTAAGGTATCGAACCCGTAGCGATATCGTCCTTTATCAATCTCATGATCTTTGCTCAACACTAGAAAATCGTACTTGTTTTTCCAACAGAGCGAGCATACCTCCTTAAACTTTTGAAACGTCATATCCGTGTTCACGTGTTGTCATAAAGGTGTCTCAGGTTTGTATCGTCCATCTTAAAAAGGATGAGAAGGTTGACGTTATCTCTCAACATATGTTTCGGGATTCGCAGGTATGTCTGACAAAGATAGAAACAGTCCATAGCCTTAAGTCTCACCATACTGAAATAAACCTGTATTTTAAACTGTTTATCGCAAGCGACGTCCTCAAAAATGAATACAGAGTTGGGTTTGGCCTCGGACGGCGGGATAATTTCCACGTTGTCAGAATAAGGGAAATAGTCCATGCCTTCGACGAGAGAAAGAACCTTTGATAAACGTTGATTATTATTATTATTATTATTATTAGCACCGCGTCTTACTACCCATTCGGGTTATACGCACTTACGCTAATGTGCAATGGTAGGGTGATTGTGATATTAAATGTAGGACCTACAGTTTAACGTGGAATCCGAACCACGGTGGAGACCTGGCATTCCTCACATTCACAAGATGTCTTGTCAGAGGTGAAGGAAGGGTTTGGTAGTCAGATAAATCTTTGCCGGGACCGAGGATTGAGCCCCGGACGCCAGCATAGAAGTCTGACACCTTACCCCTAGACCACCAGGTCACCGATAAACGTTGATACTTGGGCTGATATAACGATTTAGAGTAAATGTACATGTTCTTGAAGCGTATACCATTAGGTTCCTCCAACAGACTGATCATAGCGTTGGTTTTACTACAATTAGAAGGTTCGCAAATGATGCAACGGATAGTATCAGGTATCAGTGTAAGGTGTCTCTGAAGTAATTCTCTACCCGCATCGTGATCAGTGTTGCGTACAGTTAAAGAGTATTTCTGTTTCTCGATCCGCATGTCAACTACTTTGACTATATAATGTACGCGCCTATATAAATACGAATCAGTATGTGTCATGAAGCGAAGAAGGGGAGGAGGATTGTTGAATAAGATAATCAATCATCTGCCGTTCGAGGTGCATATACCTAGATACCAGTATTGCGGACTAGGAAGCAAGTTTGAAAAACGATTGAAACGAGGTGATCCCGGAATAAACGAGTTAGATCGTTAATGTAAGGAACACGATATCGCCTACTCCCAGGTGAAAGATCTTGCGGGACGTCACACCGCAGATCGCGAACTTACCGAGAAAGCGTGGAAAAGATTATTCGCACCCGACTCGAAGCTGAGTGAGAAAGCTGCTGCGTGGGCTGTTGTCAACAGGATGAAAATTTAAGTCAAGATGGGATCAGGTCTGAAGAAGAAAGATCACCGTCATCAACAGGGTGCTAATAAACGGCGTTCTACTACTACTCACCGGAAGAAGGGTGGAATCCTACCTATACTACCTCTGATCGCCGCGCTTGGGGCCATCTCTGGAGGAGCCGCGGGAATCACGAAGGCTGTACAAAGTGCGAAGGCGAATATGAAATAATTTAACGAGGCTCAGAGTCATAATCATACGCTCGAGGCTATCGCTATGTATAAAGGGATGTATCTAAGACCTTGCTCAAAAAATTACTACCTAAACGTGCCCTTACAGAAATGGATCCACTCAACTACGCTAACAAGTTAAAATTCCCCTTATTTAGGGGAGTATTTGCGAGGGACGCTTTACCAAGCGATCCACCTTGGAAGAATGAGAGCGCCATCATCAATCTAGATAACGATAGCGGTAAGGGCACTCATTGGGTAGCGTATAAGAAAATCGGTGAGCAGGCGGAATACTTCGATAGTTTCGGTGATCTAAGACCACCACTCGAACTGGTTCAATATCTCGGGGTGATACCTATCACCTATAATCATAACTGGTATCAAGAGTACGGGACCGTTTTTTGCGGCCATCATTGTTTAGCTTTACTTAAATACTCGCGCTGAAGTTCGATATTAGTAAATATGCCTACGACGCTTAAACTGTCGGGTCAGAGTTTGAATCTGACAGAGAACTACTTCCCGCATATCCTGCTCGGAGAAGAAAACCGCGAAAAAGAGTGGTTCATCGGACTGATCAATCTGGCAACGTTCAATTCCATACCAAACATCGACGAACGTAATAATACATTTTATTGCGACGGTAAAGAGTATACCGTCCCTCCGGGAACCTATGAACTTGAGGCGTTAGACCGATTCTTGCGAAGAGAAGTCTCGAGTAGCGAGAAGCTCTCAATCATCGGTGACCCTATCACTTTAAAGAGTTATACCACTTGCAATAGGCCGATTGACTTTACCCGACCTGGTACGTTCGCATCCCTGCTAGGAATCAACTCCGTCATTCTCCCTGCGGGAAAGACACACATATCTACCCTGAATAACCTTCACGTGAACGTGATCCTCGTAAAATGTAGTCTAGCTAGCGGGGCTTACGTCAACGAAGAACCGAGTTATAACTTGCACGAGCTCAGCATGACCATCCCGCCCGGTTAAAAGATAGTGGAAGCGCCGAACAATAGCATTTACCTTCCAGTAACGGGACGAGTTATAGATTCTATCGCGGTACGACTTGTCGACGAACGAGGAGATATCGTCAACTTTAGAGACGAAACGATATCACTACGTTTACATCTGAAACGAGTCGGCGGAGATTGGACTCGTACTAGATAAAACGAGACGACCTCGTCTTCCTCGAAACATTGCAAGAATAGTGAAAGCGTTAACACCTGCAAAAAAAAAACTCTATTTAAGACGTCTAAATTACTCGTTACGAAAATAATGGACGATGCCATGGATATTCTGAACATTGGAGAGCCTGCTGCTTTCAATACGGCCTTGACCAGTTTCCAGTATCATTCCTACGCCTCGTATATTTCAGGACTGTTAGCTAATGGGAACGAGTTTATGATATCTATCCAACAAGGACTGTACACGTTACCTCACAGTTCTCTCCTACATATCAAAGGACGACTATTTCTGAATACGGGAGAACCCGGAAGTACTTCAAGGATTGTTAATAACGTAATTCTTAATCTATTCTCAAGAATCGCCTATGAGATCAATGAGGTGGAGATTAATCAACCGAGAGATGTAGGCATTTCGACTCAGCTTAAAAACTATATATCTTTAAGGAATGGTGAGTAGATTCATCTTTCAAGCGCAGATTGAAGGCTCTAAGGAGTGAATGTGCACGCAGAAACAGGCATCTTTCACGTATGCGTACCTTTACGTCTCATATACTAGGATTCGTTGATGACTATTCTCGAATACTGATCAATGCGAAAAAATAACTGGTACTCGTTCGTTTGTACGTCCTCATGCAGATATCGCGAAAATTCTCAAAGACGTCAGCCAGTAACGTCACGTCCGCATAAAGGTAGAGTTTCGAGTAGTCCTAGAGAGTTTTACTTTCGAACATTCTCCAAGCCTCACACGCATGATCATAGTCTTTCAGAGATATGACTATCCGTGAGCGCGTTGTAAAATGTATCCTTGCTCGGTAGCTGAGTCTCATCCAGCCGTCTGAATGAATTTATATAGTCATAGGGAAACACCTTTTTACGAGTGACCAGTTTGAACCGTTCATCCTCAGGATGACACGAGTGATTTTAAGCTGTTATGTTCGAAGTATGATACACATTTCTCTAGAGACGTACATACAAAGATGAAATTGTTTATAATTTTAATCGTGATCCCTCAAAACCAGTGGTTAATATATTTCATGATCACTTTTAATCTCCCCATAGTCTCTCCAATAACCCTGACTTTTCCCGGATTGACGAGAACGCTCTCTCCCGTGAACGGGTCAGTCTCTCTACGTTTAACAAGAGATTCAAGGAGGAAAATTTTTTCGTAGCAACGCGCATTATGAATTACTACGCTCAGGTGGTTCGGGTTCTTGTAATTAATATTGCATCCCGCATGACTACTGCCACGATAAACTCCCGTCAAGTTACAATGATCCATAACGCGAATATCATCTTTCTCGTAAGGCTTTTCACATTTATGGCAATGAGAGGCTGTATTATAAGCATCTCTTTGAGCGGGTGTTAGATGCGTCATCGGAACGATACTACTATAGTAATCTATAGCACGCTTTGCCGTATCTACGGGCACCTCGACGAATTTATCTGTACAATCTCCTCCCATGAATCGGCGGTACTCGGAGAGACTATCGTCGAAATTAAATTTAGTGTACATACCTACAGAATAAGCGACATGACGCTGTACGTTTTCAGTATAAGAAAATTTTGTATCGGAATCGCAAGTTTCTATCGGCACGAGTAAGCTCTCCAGGTCCGCATATACTAGCAATCCTGTTTTTTCTTGCTGCTTATACTATGAGAACGTGAGGAATTTATCCTCTCCTTGAGAGAATGTACCCTTTACCGCACCAAATTTTATGCACGTATATTTATGCTTTGCAGGTTTGTTTTCGGTCAGAAAAGCGGTCAGACATCGATCGCAAAAGTGCCTCCATCCTCTCTTAGACGTTCCCGTTAGTTGCGGATTTATTAACTGAGAAAGATTTTTGATCCCGCTGAAATGATAAGTTTCCGTTCCATGCACTCTTATCATGAATAAATGAACATGTCTGGCGCGTTCCTTAGCACTTACGTGTACAGGAACAATCACTAGTGTTTTAGAATTGTCGTCAGTGTCAATATAAGTGTCACTTCCATCGTGTTTTGCGCTGTACACATTAAAGGATATATCGTTAAGTCTTTCAAAGCGTTCAATATATCTAATTTCAAACGGGAGCGGGATTCCATCAAGTTTCGGCAAGTCTTGAAAATTAGGATACGCCGACAAACGTTGCGGTATACCCGTAGGTTCAAAGAGGCACGTCAATACAGACTCGGGGAAGCAAAGCCTTTCTTTAGATTGTACATTTATCAACGCTCCACGTTTGGCTAGTATTTCAGGGATTTGAACCCGAGCCCCGATCGAGAAAGCTGAGTTTTTCGAGTTATTGATTCTCATTTCCAACGTGCCGTCATATATCCATCCCGAGTCCCTAGAGACGATGGCCTTAATCTGAGCAAGAAGTGGGAAGATCGCGTTATTTTCGTATATCTCCTCCAAGATTGCTGGAACAAATATATCACATAGCGTCGAGTTGAAATAACCTTTTTCAATTCCACCTTCGGTAGGATGCCTACACTCGCAGATGAGGCACCAATTTACCTGTATAGAGTTATTTGCTACTGATTCTTTTACCGTCTTCGCGTAAATATCTCCACACGTAACGAAAAACTGTACAGGATCCTTATAGGGTAGTTCATTGGTAATAGAGTACATCTTTATGCGTCGTATGTACGCCTGTACAATAAGTTTGATAGAGTGTCCCGGCGGTTCCAGGTAAAGTATAAACTGTGTAAATCCTATACCTAAGTTTTGCAACAGGGTCATAAGTCTTTGTGTCTGTGCTTCTATATCGTCCTTTCCCAGTATCAGTACGTTCGAGGTCTTAATCTGTCAAGATATATGTTCTATGTAAGCATTAAATACCTCCCCATCACGTCGAGCGATATCATGTCGCAGGTATGTAATTAACAGTTGCTCATTAGAGCTTAATTCATCGAGGGTATACACCTTATTCCCGCTAGTCTGCCGGGTTACGATGATAGGGGATGACAGGCGAGATCGTTTTGTTAGAGGTTCCAACATGGTTCTAAGGTCACGCTATGCTCTGCAGGCATCTAAAAAACTACGCCTACACGCATTAATCCTTTGATTTATGCACGGTTTGCTCTAGGATCTCATCGAGTGACTCCGAAACCGCTATAAAAAACAGGAGCGCGTAGTTAGCTTACAGTTACTAGACCATGAAGCTGATATTAAATATTAGCAAGCAAGCAATACAAATATTGTAGGGAAGTTTAAACCATAAAGCTTTATAGCATTTATTTCATATATGACCCCTTTTTTATCATAATTAAGACCGGTAAACTATATAAGGACATTTAATAGTGAAGTATAGGTTTTTTATAATTGAACATTTCGAATAATTTGGTTGTAAATTAAGACCTGTAAAACGATACAAAAAATACTACGTAAACTCATTCCCTGCACGCACATACACATGCATGCGCGCGTCTTGAATAAGCAAGCAAATTTGAATGATTTAAAAATTTGGTTTACCTATGTATACTTGCCCTTTTTGGGTATAGGAGAAAAATAATTAATCTTATTTTTTAACATTTAATTTATATTTGACTCCCATAAAGTGAAATTTTGTGAAAACGCTGTTATCTTAGCATACAATTCAAATATTGTAGAGGTGTTTGATACACAAAGATTCGGATACAAGAGAAAAATAATTAATCTAATTTTGTGATAACATTTGTTTCTAAATATTAGCTCGCGAGCAGTTTAAACATTGTATAGTAGTTTAAATCTTAAAGCTTCATAACATTTAGCTCGTATATGTCATAACTCTTTTTAAATAATTAAGACTGGTAAACGATATAAGGTTATTTAATAAATAAAGAATAAAATAGGTTTTTTGAATAATTTGGCTGTAAATTAAGAGCGGTAAAACGATACAAGAAAATATTACCTAAGTTCTTTGCCACACACACACACGTTGTATAACCAAGCAAATTTGAATGTACATTTACCTTCAAAGGTCAAGATGGACGTCTTGCTAAGCTTGGAGATACCCTTTTATACGAGCAGCAACTCCGCCTTGGCAATGTCTTCTACCTGCGCGTCAGTAAGCAGCGAGAAACTGTTAGGCAGCCACACATTGTACTTCCCGTCCAAAACCATGAGGACTCACCGACCGAAGCGAGTGTTCAACGCTTTTATACTTGTTACCGACCGACCTCTAAATCTGCTAACTTTCTTGGTAGGATCTCGCTTAACTATATTGCCGCATATTCGCTACACATTGTTATTGATAATCTTTAGATTGTAGATGGAAGCTAATGATTTCACCTAGAGGTTAGGTCTATACATAGGGACGAGAGGATTCCTAGCCACGCCTTCCCTCCCCCTTCTGTGCGTGCGACTCTGAATGAGTCAGATTATCGTGTGTATGTGAAATCGTAACCTTCTCAGGGAGAACTATAATAACTTTTAAACGTCATCAATCTTCTCAAACAGATGTCCACGTGTCGCATCTGCACGTGAACAAATTCAGCCATAGCTAACGTCCCTGCAATTAAATGTATACATTCTTTTAGCGGAGGAAGGGGATATCCCTTTAAGATTATTACAGTCCCAGAACCTAACTGTTAACCTCCAGGATTAATAACGTGTGCGCCGTAAATTCACATACGTTCTTAAGATTATTACCAATCGGTATTATTACGCATGAGTCGGAAGGCCGTGCGATTAAGACCGAGGGACACCCAGGTGTTAAAGCTTAAATATTGCACCATGCACGTGCGAGAGAAAAAGAGTAAAGATCATTACAGTCCTAGAACCCATCTGTTAACCTCCAGGATCAATAACGCATACGTCGTATAAATTATTCCCTGCCTAAGTTTACATTCGTCTTAAAGATTATTACCGACCGGTTTCATCCAGGATCAATGACAACCGTGTCGGAGGGAGTCGTTCACCAACACGATTAAGACTGAAAGGGAGGGGGGCACCCGGTATTAAGGCACTATGTGCGTGCGAGAGTAAAAAGAGAACACCCACACACGTCTTTAACACTATCCCATACAATTTCAATGACGCCCTGTTTAATCTTGCGTGATTGCAATGAATGCTCAGAAAAACATCTGTCAGCCTCCAGGATCAATGACGCGCGAATAAATATCTCCCCTCGAGCGTATTCAGCACACGCGCGCCCACCCCCTTCTGAGCACATCCGCACGCGAAAGTCGCCGGCCCCTCCAAATTCATCCCCACGAACCACCCTACGCCACCATCCCTCGATCGCTAACCCTCTACACCCCCCTGGAGATACCACAGTCTTGAAAAAACCGTATACATGCTATAGGGGATTTAAGAAAAAAAGATTAACACTTCCCGCGCTCACCCCTGAGATATAGCGCGGTCCTGTGTTAAGATTATATTCTGAGAAAGAAAGAGAAAAAAACACACGCACCCTTCCTGAGAACCCTCCCAAATTCATCATCCCACCCTCTAGAAGCACGATTGATAATTACCCTTATTCACCCTCAGAGATACCATTGTCCTGAAAACCGCATGCATGCTAAGGGGGTTATAAGAAAAAAATAAACCCTTTCCCTCTACCCCCCTTAGATACCACGGTTCTTTGACTATCACTTATATCTTACTCTTATGTATTTTTTAAACAGTGGTTCTCCTTTTATATTTTTTAAAACCAGTTAGCTTATATTATAAATTATTTAAAATGGCCCTCCTTCAACATTTTTTTGTAAAATTGATCACTCTAGAAGCTATGAGTAGTCTTCACCTTGATTAAAAAAATAAAAGATTATTTTATAGGCCTAAGCCATATAAAGTGTTTCTCGCCTAGACATATTTCATATTTGGATGCACCTCCTAAGCTATTTGGAGTGATTCTCACTTTAATTTTTTATTCTAATTGAGTGGCCACATTACTGTGATAATTACCCAAAATGGATGGGGTAAAAAACTTTTTATTTGTGGTAAAAAAAACTACTGCAAAATGTTTGCATAGAAAAACTTCTAAATTCAAAAGTATTACCCCAGAATTAACTTTGAGTGACCACTTTGATATTCTAATTACTCAAAATGGGTGGGGATGCAATACATTTTGTTTGTGGTACAAAACAAGTGACCAACGTTGGCATTGAAAAAAGCTCAAAATTCTAAATTGGTACTCCTGCAGTAACTTAGATTGAGTACTTTGATATGCTAATTACTCAAAATGGGGTGGGGAGGGGTACAAAACTTTTTGTTTGTGGCACATAATGATACAAAACTAGTACAAAACTTTGGCACCAAAAAAAAAATTTGAAATTTGAAAGTGGACCTCCTCGTCACGCACCCTACTCCTCCTTCTCCAACAGCCTTTCTAAGTCATTGTTGAATAGAGCTGTCCGATGCTCCCCAAGACCAGGCGGTTTAAGTCGTGTTACCCACATCGTAAGAAAATTGGGGTATATACCAGTTTGCTAGTAATGGGAAAGTTGGGCTTTGAATACCGGATGGGTGGGGGGCCCACAAAGAGTATTTTAAGAGTTTTTCACTCTACCTCCATGTGCTATTGAAAGATGCTTATTGTTAGTCATCATAACATATTATTGTATCACAACAATACGGTGATAGCAATAAAGAATGCATTTATTGGCGAAGTCTTCATGTCGTCAATGTTAAATTACTCTACAGTACTGGATCAACGAAAGAATTACAAATATTAAACATTACAAAACAAATTTAAGTGCTTTTACAATCGTAAACAAATACAAATGTTAGATAGTATGTTTATTATAAATAAGTTATTTTTGTTGTACTTTATTAATTATTTCTTTTTCTAGCATATATGGAGAGGTTGATTGGGGTGCACTAGTTTTAATCACTACGATACTTAAAAAAGTTAAAGCCATAAATTGAAACTTCAGTTATTCACACTCTTCTACTGGTTGACACAAGTGCGTGTTATTGTGAAAAGATACTAGTGCTCTCTAGCTTATCTGCTCACAGGAACTAAAGTGCAGTGAGACCTGTATTCTCTAGAGGAGTGGTTCTAACAAATTTTACACTGTGGCATCCTTTACATCCAAGTAACAAAGTTGCACCACGACCCTTCTATGCCCCACTCCCCTTCCAGTGTTGTATGATTTGAATACAAACATTTTGTTGGTTTAGTGTACTTATGTATACCTATGCATATTTTTACATTTTGTAAGGAAATTAGCTTAGTAAAAATTAAAAATCATTCAAATTAAAACAGTTTTATATAAATAAATTCTACATCTTGCTCTACTATCGTGCTCGTCCTTGCAGGTTGCTCAGCACACTTTGATAACCACTGCTTTAGACCTTGGTAAATAGTTACACCAAAGAAGACTCATGTATTTAGTAACGAAACTATATACTATTTGACTAAATAGGACACATGCTGCCCTATATTAACATCACAATACATCATAGCAAATGTTTCCGAACATAACTTAGACAGAGAACATTTATTTAAAGTCATATGGCCTAAAAGTCGGTCGGTTGATCTAAAAGTCATTTGGCCTAAAAGTCGGTTGATCTAAAAGTCATTTGGCCTAAAAGTCGGTTGGCCTAAAAGTCAGTTGGCCTAAAGTCATTTGGCCTAAAATGTATTTCGAATACAAAAATTGATTTAGTTAATTAGGTTTGACAAAATTCATTTGGCCAAATGACTTTTAGGGCAAATGAAGGGTACTCATTAAATTTAAAATGTCTAAACTGATCTTAACTATGTACGTGAGCTGTTGCATGACTTTAGCAAAAAAATATTTCCAAATTCAAATTTGTTGACATATGAGCTTTATTAAAATATCAAAAAGTTCAAAAAAATATTTAATCATTTTGTAATATGCTTTTTTACATTTAAATTAAAAAAATTAATTGCTAATTTAGGGAGGATTGTTTTGATAAAGAGAGAATAATACACTGTAGCTACTATTTTTTTAAATCCAATATGAAGTCTAGAATGTTATGTACTCTTTCACTGTGTAGATCTGGTCTGATGTCCTGATCTTTCTTTTGACAACACGGAAGTACACATATGGTAAAAAAGAATGACTTAGATTTGATAATGGTTTACAGTGTAAAATCACCCTAGCTATTGTCAGATATATTATATCAATAGTGTTGTTCTTATTTTGTGCTGAGCACTTAAAAAAGAATATTTAAAGATGGTTTATATGTCACAGGAAGCGATTATCATAATAAAATCCTTGAAAGAGAGCACAATTCATTGAAACCTTTCCGGGCAATGTTTTCATGATACATATAGAACCAACATGATTTCACAGTTTTTTAAATTGTGGAGTAAGAACATATTCACAAGTTGACTTAAGATAAAATATCTCCTTGAGAGATATATTTGGAAGCTGTAGATTTTACATAACATATATTGTATTACATGCCACACTATTATTTGTTTTTACCAACTCATAAATATAATTGATCTTTTAAACACATTTTTTACCCTTCTTAAGTGAACGAGAAAAAATATTATTTTAATATCTAATACTTTAGTAAAGTTAAGACTTAGATATTATCTTAATAATTAATGATTAATGAAAGTATGGGTTCAAATTGGTTGATAAGTATAGTATATTGTGTATAATTGATATTATGATTAGTTGTTAATAATAATATCAATTATACACAATATACTAACGTTTTTACTATAAGTTAATGACATAAATATTGTCTAAGACATTCACTTTGACAATTCAATAAATTGTACTTATTTAAAATGTAGTCATTATTAAAATATTTACAATTTTTTTGAGCTGATCATTACATTTCATAATATTGAATTAGTTTTTATTTTTAAATACTTGTTAAAAAAAAGTAAATAATAGGTGGCACACTTGTCAGAAAAGTTTTGCCATTCCTGCTCTAAGGTGTTGGTTGACATCACCCTTGTAGTTCATTTATTGTATCAATACAGCAGTTCACACTTCACACCAAAGCAACCAAAAAGCGACAATATCTCCTCTTTGACAGTTGCCATTGCAAAGCTAAAAAGAAATCAATTTTGTTCAGCTTGTTCTTCAGCATGGTAACTAGTCAAATGCATATTATATTCTTTGATAGTAATAACTTGGCTAGGTAGAACACATAATTTATTATTTATATAATATAATGTAATCATTAAAAACTCATTTTTATATACTGGTAATCTACAAAATTAAAACAATATTTTGTTCTTTTCTTTAACTCACAATAAATTAAAAAGTGACTAGAACATAAAGGTTACTAACAGGTGATAGCTACTTGTTGAGAATGGAATGATGATGAGAAATATATTAAGTGAGGCAAGAATGAAGAAATATCATAATCGATGTCTCAGTGCAGAAGTGTTACAGTCAATATAACCGACGTTTCACTATGCAAGTAAACCAGTCTGTGCAGAATGGAATTGTGTGCAGCACTCATCTACCTGTTTGGATTAATTAAATACAACTTTCAATAAATATATGGTTTATTTGTGGGCCTACACCTTAAAATACATATTAAAATACACTAAGGTCACAAATGATAGCCAAACCATTATCATTTTTAACCCTTTTAGTGCCACGAGCTGATCTAATCGGCTCCGTCCACTTTGGCTAAAAGTTCCACGAGCCGATCTGATCGGCTCAGTCTACGTTGGCTAAAAGTGCCACGAGCCGATCTGATCGGCTCAGTCTACTACCATAAAGTTCCAGAGCCGATGAGTATGGCTTTCCATATTTGAGCTAGTTCTCGCTTTATCTGATAGATAGTGTAGTAGTGTCATATATCACTGGAAAGAAAACATTTCCTTTTATTATTTTATATAAGGTTGACAACAAAAATCAACCGTAAATAGTTGTTTTTTGAACTGAGAGTTTAGTGCATTTATAATTACACAATAACGTCCTCAATGTGCCAAGTGCAACACAAATTTACAGACGAGCTGCATGAAAAAACATAAGTGTGGCTCACATTCATACTGATACAAAAAATTTTGTAAACAGTTTTCAAATGTACGAGTTAAATTGTTATGAGTTTAGAAAAATATTCTATTTAGATTTTCATGTTATGTTGTGTGAATGAAAAGATTTCTTTACCCAATGTAAGTAAATAGGCATGATTACTTTATAAATTTATATAATTTTTTTAATTAGAAATTATTTATAATAAAAGGTTTTTTGAAAAACGCATTCATTATGTGTAGACCTATATATTTATTCATGGGGTAGGCAATATAATAAATCTTGCTGTAAGGTAAGCAATAACGGCCCAAAAATATCTGATGTAGGATATCAAATAGAAATTTCTGTAATTACTAGAGGAGAGTGCCCAAATCCGGACCCCCATTTTATTTTTGAATTTTTTTAAATTGAAAATTGTTAAAAGTTATCTTTTAAGGCATGTAATGTATACTTCATAATGTTATTTACTATATATATTTTATTTACACAGAAAATAATAATAATTATGGAAGTAGTTTTTTTTTCCAAAACATTACACTTTGGAAATTTTGAAAAAGGTTGCCTAAACCGGACCCCTAATACAAAAAACCAAAATAACACTAAAAAGTATATAAAAAGAGATTAAATCAGAGAAAATATTATAGCATTTTAAAGTACACTTGTAATACATCGATGACACTTTTTAATACATATAAAGATGTTAGTAATTAGTAGATTATAACAGTTAATTACTTCTACAATTCATTTTAGAATTAGTAAGTAAGCTGGCGACAAAAGTCGCAAATATGTGTTTTCTTTAGCCCCTGCACATATGACATGGGCCCACAGCGAACACATTACGCACAGGACCCAAAGTTCCCCTTTAGTGTCATCCGAAAACTTGCCATCACAAAACATACACCTCACATCATTGTCTGTGGAAGGGGAAACTCCTAGAGGAAAGTCTAAATCTGATGTACCGGAGGACACGCTTTCACCATATTCGCTGCTAGATTCTTCAACTTTTCTTTCAAAACTGAGGCGCTTTTTCACTAGCTCTTTCTCTTTTTTAACGTATGAAGGCTCTAGTGTAGGTGCTGATCCACGTTCCTGGCCACGGTTGCTCCCACAACCACGACGAATCCCTTGTTGCTTTTTTGCTTGTTTGGCTTTCACCAATTTGGCTTTGTAAGGCGTAGATGTAATGACCGTAGAGCAGAAGGTCTTTCGTCCCCTATTAGAGCTCCTTTTATGAAATTTTGGAATGGGGGTGATGTCAAAAGGGCTGGTTTTAGAAGTCGTGGTAACTTGAGAATCTTCAAGAAACTGTTGTTTACTAGAAACTGTGGACAGAGTAACACCCCGAGCTGTTGAAGATGTTGATGGTTTATTTGGGTCAAACTCCAGTTCAATAACTTGTGGTTCGTACTCAACACATTCGTCTCAGTTCTCTGGGAGGGTCAGATGATTTCTTGCTGTCTTTTCTTTTAACACAGATTCTGAAAAAGGAGAACCTTGCTCTTTGTTTGCCTCTTCAATGTATTCAGCATGTGAAAATTGGTTTTTGTACAAGGGGTAAATGCCTGTTACTTCAAATCCGTTAATTGCTATTTGAGCAGTTTGGCATCTAATATAGGCTTTGCCGAACAGCTCCATTACATCAAAAGCACTGAGAGTATGTTCATTATGCCTTAACCACTGCCCGATTTCCTCGCTATAGTAGACTTTGAGAGGTCCCATGAAAGTCTTATCAAATGGTTGTAACTTGTGTGAGCAGTGAGGTGGCAGTGAAACAATTGTAACATTGTTTTGTTTTGCTAAGTCGATCAATTCAATATTTTGTGTGTGGCTGTAGTGACCATCCAAGAGTAACAGCACAGGTTTTTCCTTTGTAGGACTGGAATACTCGAAGAAGTGTCGAAACCACTGCGTGAAAGAGTTGGTTTGGATCCAGCCTGAAGGGTGCGCTGCAAAAATTGTTCCTGGTGGAGCCCCCTTTTTTAACTGTTCACTCATATTTTTCCTCAGGAAAATTACTAAGGGAGGCACAAAAGAACCAGCTGCGTTCATGCAAGCAACAAATGTTATAAGAGCCCCGCGTTCTCCTGATGTCAAATCAGCTACCTGTTTTTTTTACCTCGAAGGCCAATTACTTTTGGTACTTTTGACTGTACAATAGTAATACCACTCTCATCGACATTGTAAATTCTATCAGGAGTGAATTTATCCTTTTCGTAAACATTTTCAAGAAGCTTATAGAATTTTTGTGTGTTTTCTTTGCTAAAGCCAAGGGCCCTACTATAAGATGTTCCGGTAGGCTTCCTTTCCGACAGTTTGGTTTTGTGGCGTTTTAGGAAAAGACTAACCCACTTATTCCCAGCAATTTCATCCTTGAAAGGATGTGCAATGTTATTTCTCTCTGCCAGTTGTACGGCTATTCTTCGCAAGTCAGTGCGAGTAAGCCCCAAAAAAGATGCCTCCATAGCAAGACAATACCGAACCAGTTCTTCTTCAATATCTTTACCCAAGATTGTAGGCCTGCCTCTATTTGTTTTTGCTGCTTCCTCAGGTGTTCCGTACTTGATGTTAGACAACCTCATAAGCGTTGTTTTCGGTACACTAAACTGTTTACTGGCCTTCTTCCATCCCATCTGCTTTTTTCTAACTGCGTCAATTGCTTTTGTCATGTCAGACGTACTCCACTTTCTTTGATTAGTCTTCCCCATATTATTCTCTTGCAATCTGCAACAGTTTGCAATGAATAAGAGTGTGAAAGAAAATAAAAGGAGACTTTGAGCATGAAAAATAGGGGGTCCGGTTTAGGCAACTCAAAGGGGTCCGGTTTGCGCGACCATATACTACGTTTTTGAAAACCAATAAATTTTTAACCAAACGTCCCAACGAAACAGTTATGTGATAAAACTCAAGCCTTAACATTACCATTTAAGACTATATATACGTCGAAAGGCTTACCTGCCAATATTCAGGAAAAACGAGGAAAAAACTGGTACACTTAGAAAACTTTGTTCACTACGAAAACAAGTAATGGCGGATTGTCAAGCAACAAGTAAAGTGGGTGATGCACGCGCTTTTCTGCAGAGTGGTAGAACCCTAAGTTAATAGTTAGGCTTGGTCTCGGTAGAGATCAGTCGAATGCACAGCCAGGAGACTGGGGGTCCGCTTTAGGGGGAGGGGACCGAATTTGGGCACTTTCCTCTATATATATATATATATATATATATACACACACACATAGGCGACTATCATTTTCTCTAGCATTGGTCAAGGGTTTCGGGTTCGAAGCAAGAAAACATTTACTGTCATGTGTGCCTAAAATCCGAACTTCTTGTTTTAAAAATATAGTTTAATATCTTGGCTAATTTCTTGCATACATTTTTTTCCCCTAGCAAGAAACTCGGGTTTGATGCAAAGAAAAAAGAAAAAAACAATAACTATTATGTGTGCCTAAAATCCGAGCTTTTTAGTGACTGTATTTATAATAGCTGCCTGTTTTCATTGACACGAAGAACCTTTGGGAGGAAATCTAGGTTTTTTTTACTCTTAGCATGGTGCGCTGTGTGTTCATGCACATTTAGAGCACATTACACACTTTAATAACGCTTTAACATTGGTAAGCACGTTATTAAAACCTAGTCTAATTGCTTAGATGAGACCTGGTGGAGCGCCGATGTTCAGCGGGCAGCAGAAATAGCCCAGACCAAAGAAAGTATGAGATTGGCTGAAAACCTGATAGAGGTGATGGTCGCCTATCTGAATGACGTAATAAGACGAAGACCTTTAAACGACCTGCTGCCACCGACCACCGTGGACCCTGGCGTGCTGCTCTCCACCGGAGACATACAGCCCCAAGGAGACCAAGTCATGGATACACTCTGGGACCTGCAGGACACCTCAAAACGCGCTGCCTCCGGCGTTTCTGGACCGGATGTCTCCAGACTGTTCCCTGCGAGGGATTCAGGACTTGAGAGAATATCTGGACGCACTGCCTCCAGCGTTTCAGGACCTGTTGTCTCCGGACTGTTCCCTGCGAGGGATTCAGGACTTGAGAGAACATCTGGACGCACTGCCTCCAGCGTTTCAGGACCTGTTGTCTCCAGACTGTTCCCTGCGAGACATTCAGGACTTGAGAGAACATCTGGACGCACTGCCTCCAGCGTTTCAGGACCTGTTGTCTCCAGGTACCTCAGGGTCACTGAAAACTATTTTACACGCGTAACCTTTTGGGGTTTCGGATAGGTCGGATTGACAGGAGGCGCGCAATACGACATATCCGAACCATGATTTCAAGATCCTCAACAAACAACAATAGTATTCCTACAATAAACATAACAACCCCTTCGCCAATATTAACTACAAACTCTCCAACTGAAGATAGTGATTCGGATATCAATATAGATGCTGTGATGAGAAAGCTAGTGCCCCGTTATTCGACCATTGATATATAATAGGTAAACAGTGCACTATGAAATTATTTTAATCCTCCCTTTTCTATTATTACAAATGTATTAATTTTAAATATATCTTAGTTGTACGACGAAACCATTTTAAGTTGGTAGCATTGGTTTCTCCCTAAACTCTTTACTACTTAAATGCTTTAAATTCTTTATTTTATATATATCCTTGAACGTAATTTATTACTCCATGTTGTCAATAAGATATAAATATAAAGTGAAACAAAACGGTTTAATTTACTTATCGTTAAATTTGCAGAAGATTTTGTTCAAAATGTATATCTGTAAATTGTGTGCTATGACAAAATAACACGGTATGGATTGTTTGGGGTAAAACATCATTTATGGATAGTTTACTTATGACTAATTTTTTTTAAACGCGATATTTTACAAATAGCTCTAACGATTTGATGCAAATGGGTCTTTTGGGACTGTTTGATTTAACAATTAAGACTATATTTGTTCTTGGGGAAAACAACTCGTATAGCTAGCTAGCTGTTGACTAATGTTTTAAGCTCGATATTTTACAAAATGGGCCTAACAATTTGGTCCCAAATAACTTCCTTGGTATCGGTGGAACTCTTTTACATTATCAATAATACAGTTTCTTTATTTATTTAAAATAAACTAATTTAAACGTTGTTTACTTACGACAATATATAGAAAGTTTGATTTTTTTTAATTACCCGGAAAAATTAAATTCAAAATAAAAATTTAGGGGGAAGTTTTTTTCATGATAAATAAGAATAACCTATTTTTTTTACAAATGCCAAATAATTTCGGGTAATTCACACATAATTTATTTTCGAAAATTTAAATTTTGTTTAATATATTAGAACAATTTACACAGTGATTATTATGATCAACAAAATGTTGTTTGTTTATATGAAGAAAACATAGTACTTATTAATTGGTCACATATTTCAATCAGAAATACTATTACAGAATAATAATTGATATTTTCGCCTTTTGGGCATATTTTACATTATATTTTATTTAAATTAACTAGAAGCCTAACAAACTTCGTCTCTGTAAATTAACATTCATTTTATATATATTATTACGTGTTACAAATAATTTGTTTGTTTCATTAAAAATACTACAATTAGACTTATTACGTTATTATTGTTATTTAAACAAAGCTCCTCAATCAGGTACACTAAAAATGGAACTATATTAGAAATAATTACATGAATAATATTTAAAACCCTGTTTACATGCCTTTATTAGTATCCTTTTAATATACATTTATTACCTAGATATATTAGCTTGTGTCCTGATTTTTTTCCCATTAAGGTGTAAGATATACTCGTAAATACATATTCTAAAACTAGATCTTTTATTATATACATAAATATTTCAAGTATTGTGTGAATAAATATTATAAAAAACTGCTGTGTTTGTGTTTTAACGTCTACACCCAAATACCTCTCCCTCTCCTATCCTATAAATAAAAGTTTATTTGACTTAGAAGCTCAGTCTCAAATATTATGGATAAGTTGAAGGTTCAGAATAAAACAATTAAATCCTTTTACTTTCTATCTGGGAAGCAATCTAAAGTCACAACAATTTATAAATGAATATGACGATGTTGCCATCTCTTTCCTGTCTTTGATTCTCCAACCAACTTAATTCTAGGGATTTGAAAAAATAATGACATTTTATTGCTAGTGTTTTTATTGATTAATTTAAAACATTCATATCATGCGGCCAAAACAACAACAACAACATAGAGTGATCTATTTTACAAGTAGCAATATTATTTAGGTCTTGTGACCAATACAAGTAATTAAGATTAGAGTGCCACATTAATTATATAAGTGTGATACATATAATTTACCTAATAAAAACACCAGGAAAGAATATAATCTCTTCTACCATATATAAAATGAGTAGGAGTTACCTCCAAAATAGTTCAGGACACGCTGAAAGGCGCTAGAATGTATATTGACAATGTGTCCTAAGTTTTTACCGGGCAATATTACTCTTCCAACAAACTCAAGCACAATAACATTATCATATTCTGAAAATTGAAAAATGACACCTGGACACGGGAATCGAACCCGGGACCTTCGGCTGCTTCCTGGATAGCTCAGTGGTAAGAGCATTGGCGTACTAAGCCGAAGGTCCCGGGTTCGATTCCCATGTCCAGGTGTCATTTTTCAATTTTCAGAATATGACATCTAAGAGGGAATATCCCCACTAAAATGCATTAACAATAGTTTCGGCTATTTGTTTCATGAATATATACAAGATCCTGTACAATTATATATATATAATTGTCGAATGGCTGCTAAATTGCCAACTACCGAGTCGCTAATGGCTGCGTGGTCTGATGGCTGTGATCTCATATAATCACATGTTTATAAGCTGACGACTTCCGCACGTCCATCTTAGACTCTGCCTTAAACTATGAGTGAAGAATGACCATGGGCACGGGACGAATCCTGGATAGCTCAGTGGTAAGAGCATTGGCGTACTAAGCCGAAGGTCCCGGGTTCGATTCCCGTGTCCAGGTGTCATTTTTCAATTTTCAGAATATGATATTTATGAGGGACTATCCCCAATAAAATGCATTAACAATAGTTTCGGCTATTTGTTTCATCAACAATAACATTAGGTTCATTGATGGTCTCTTCCGATAGCATAATGTTATAACTTTTGGTTTTCTCAAGTTCGTTTAAGCACTTGACATGGTTGTTTTCCTCTTTCTCGATCAGGTTTAACGCACTACACAATACCTCCTCGTCCCAATAGGCATCCTGGTGAGCAGGATTTGGAGGTGTTTGATGACATTGATGTTTGTGCCGAATAATATTGGAGAGTTTTGCGTAGGACCCCTCACAAATGCCGCATTTAAATGGCATAATGGAAATTGAAGATGCAGCGAAAGAAATATCCCTGGTATAAAAATAAACACTCGCTCAAGTGGCAACGCTCTCTACTCATGAACTGCGTTCCCCCTCTCACGTTTTTAAAAATGTCGCCAGCAGAGTACTACGACAACATGAGCGTGCCTAGTTTATTAATTCAATTTTAAACATCACACGTTGTCCTCCGAGATATATCATACAGCGTGCTTTAGATTTAAATCGCTTGAAATCCAAATAATAGACTTTGGAAGGAAGACGTTACCGAAACTGCCCATATCGATTATGTAGTCATCGGGCGTTTCACCCATAATTTTAATAAGATTTGTACATGGTTAAATCCTAGAGAAATACGGGTTCTTCGGACTTTACCTCCTCCTTCGCTGGTGGTGGACACGCGGGTAACTCTGCTGACATCTGATGTCTGGTAGGAAGATGACTCTGGCTGTGGGTACGCTGGTGAATCTGATGTCTGGTAGGTAGACGACTCTGGGGTGGGGGCGGTGGCTGCGGCGTCGTGAATGACGGTGGCGGATGGTGTGGAGCTCGGAAGGGTGGTGGAGGTCGGGGAAATACGGCCACAACGTCCCCTTTGTGGAAATTGTACACAGCACATGTCATATCACACAGGTAGGACCGATTCTCTCGTAGGGTAGTACTTCAGTCGCTCTTATCGTGTGACAGGTAGAGTCGCAAAATTCGATGTAGCCTCGTTCCTCTCTGTCTATGTTCACTACTTTGTAAATTACATGTCTATCGCTCACCGCCACACTTTTAATATTCTCTACAGTCATATAGGCACGCCCCGCAATCGTATGACCCACAAATATTACATTAACATAGCTGGTTCTAAGCATAGTAAGCGTACCTGAGAGCTAGACGTGCTGTATGGTTTGTAGGGTCCGCCGTGTGATACGGTGCACATGTATTAACTGCCCAGCTGCTCGATGTTGTTGTTAACTGCTTGATTCTTCTGCGCCGTCTCTTAAACGCGTTCAAAGTTCACAATGGTAGGTGAACCGGATTCTACTCCGGTGCAGGTAGATACCAGTTTTTCTTTATTAAGCTCGCATACGTCTTCATCTGTTAGAGTACCAAAACGACAGGGTAAAAATACACAAATGTTGCCATCTAGATAGGCTATTAGGCATTTCCTGAACTTTGTATTGACCTCTTTTAATTTATCCACCGAGTACTTTTGATCTACGATTTAATCACACAATTTTGCTGTCTGCACGGCGTCAACAATATTTACCGCCCATCTTGAACCGCTCTAAAAACGTTTATAAATAGACGACAGAGTGGGAGCCCCCCTTTATAGCCACCCCTCCCTCCCTCCAGCGACGTCACGTGGTACGAGAAGAACAGGGAGAATGACCTCTTGTACTAGTTCACGGCTTCAAGGTCACGATCTATTCTTGTCTTGACTTGTCTTGTCAAGCCGCCAAGCTGGCGCCAGTCATTCAGGAAAACTCATTGCGACATAATTCAAGGTCACGATATATTCTTGTCTCGACTCGTCTTGTCGAGCTGCCAAACTAGCGCCAGTCATCAGGGTTGTGTCAGTGCGATATCGTCATCAGTAAAAACCCATTGCCTGGAGGAAGGGTTTTCAGATTCAATGACATAGCTCACGGTTTCAAGGTTACGATCTAGTCCTGTCTTGTCGAACCACCAAACTGGCGCCATTCGACATTGCGATGACGACACCGATAAAACCCATTACCACATAAGGGGTTGCGACACATACACCTAAGTAGGGGGTAGTGAGGGGAAGTGAAAGGGTGTCTCGCAACTGCCTGCTGCTCGGCAGCCACACTCATCTTTAAGTGACCGACCAGAGAAGATGCAGGCGATGCCTCACCCCTTACGCGATCTGCACCCGGTCGGCTGTTTAACGGTCACACTCTATGATCTGCTCCCGGACAAAGAGGATGCTTAATAGCGATGCCATCCAACGCTGTGGACCACATGCCAATAAAAAAAACCTCCAACGCCCCGTCCCAATCCTAACCAATGAGCACAAATAAAAAACAATGAATATACATAAAAAAAACAAGTACCAACATGTTTGGAACAAGAACCAATATGTCTGGAAAGTGGGTCAGGGGGAGGGGAGACTAACAGCCAATCAGAGAACGAAAACAACATTGTGTAACAACCAATCAGAGATCGACATTGCGTAATCATCACAATACACACTCTCTCCACGTTGGGGTCAAAGCTCCAATTGGACTAATAGGTCCATCTGAGTAGTAAGGGGTCATCAAAACTTAATCTAAGGGATAAAAATGAGGAAGGTAATTATAAAATAATTTATCCAAGCTATCATTGAAGAAAGAAAGGATCGTAAATCCGAATGTGGTAAAAACCTGTATTTGAGCCACGAACTCACCTGCCAACAACGATCCAGATAAATGCACGCTAACGGCCCACCACTGGTGTAAGCGTCAACGTTCTTGCCATACTGGGCTATCCTCAACTCGGCCTTAGATTAGGGTTGATGGGGAGGGGCAAGGGGAAGGGAAGAGGGGGTATGTAATGTTAAACGTATTAATGTGACAAAGATGTGAGGGGTGGGTTGAGGGGTGTTGTTAATTAATCATCACTCTTCTCAGAGGCTATAAACAATGGTTTATTCTTTAAAAAAAACTCTAGTGTCTTCACCAACAAAGACGTCAGTTTTTCCTTGTCTGGTTTATTGATGGTGGGGTGGTCAGGGTTAAGATACCGGCTGAATGTACTGTGATGTATTTTCCTTACCGCAATAATTTCCCACTTTCCCTCCACGCAAATTTATGTGACTTTCCTCTAAATTTTACTTTCCTCATCTCTATTAAATTGTGTAAATTCGCTTGTATTGTAGCTTAAGACTATGACAGGCACAACATCCAGTCTCAGGCCGTTAATTTATCAATGTGGAAGGTAAAACCCACATTTCACCAATGATACATTTTCAGCCATGCTGGGAATCAAACTCGGGACCCTTACTTCAGTAAACAGACACGCTATTGACTGAGTTAAGGTGTCGGATTATCTGTAGTGTATATTTAGTTGAATTTTCTTAGATAGGTAACCAATTTGGTGGTTGATTTAACTTTCATGTTGACCTGGATTACCGATGACGGGGAGATCGGGGATAGAATCCCGGTCAGTTGTACTGAGGGTGGTTTTTCTTAAATGGTTTTCTACTTTTTCTCCACGCAAATGTGGGTAAACCTTCTTTAAATTAAACCTTCCTCATCCCTACAAATTTAGCCTAACTAGTTCATAAGCATAACCCGAACGGAAACCAAACATAAATAGAATAAAGTAGCGAATGCGTATCAATTTGGGAAGTTTTTAGCTCGTAAGTGTTTTCGGAATGAAAGCGTGTCATATTTTAGAGTTGTTCCGTGGAAGTAACGTGCGACAGCATGGTGGTCATCGCCGGCACTTTGGCCAATGGGGGTGTCTGCCCCATAACGGACGAGGCTGTACTATGCCCTGGAACTATCCGAAATGTTCTTTCCCTCATGCACAGTTGTGGGATGTACGACTTTTCTGGACAGTTCGCCTTCAAGGTAAGCCGGTTTGTCTGCAAAACGATCAATACAATCGACCTTGACCGTGTACGGGAGCATATCCTGTCAAACTTCCCTTCACGAACCACTAGAATGACATTTAAAAAACTTGTGGTACACAAATCTAGGACATTGGTATTCCACCTGGGATAGGCGAAGACATCTTAGGAGATATGCAAAATTAAAACTATATATTATTTCATGATAAATACTGAATACTCAGTATAAGATTATGGTATATCCGCAAGAGAGCTAGAAATAAGAATCATCGTTTCTATTTTTATCTCCCCTAGGTGTAGATTATGGAATATCTACAACTTGAAATATGAACCAACAACTTTGGGGGTATGAAGATGAAAATACATTAAATCTGGAAGCACGTGAACAAAAAAGGTTGAATACCACTGACCTAGGATATCATGGTTCTGGCGATTATTACTATTTGAATATAGGTTCACCCTGTTATCTGATTGTTAATTATCTAAGGTTGAGTTTGTTGTGCTGGGCGCATTTTATTAATTTGCTATGGAAGTCGTCTATTGATATATGTGTTTAGAAAGCACGTCAAATACTCCAAAAAAATATCATAAAAACACCTACCTATTAGATTAGTAATAAAGCGTTTTCAGCCACTACTGATTGTTATATCATAAAAAAACGGTTATTTCATTGATGAAGGCTCTCACTTATTTGATGGATATTCTCAACTATTTAATGAAGCCTCTCACGTATTTTATGAAGTCTAACTTCTTCCTTACTTTAATTATTTGATGAAGTATCTAATTTATTTGAGGAACCCTCTCCTTTATTTAAGAAAGTATTGAATTTATTTGAGGCTTTCACTTATTTTTTAAGCCCTTTCGAGAGTTGCCTTGTCAGACAACATGAGCACCTGAAGCGATAGTCATAATTGCTATTTTGAAGGTGGGTCTTCCGGCAAAGTCTGGTGTGTGCGGGGCCATGCTTATTGTCGTGCCCGGCGTGATGGGGATCTGCACATGGTCTCCACCTTTGGACTCTCTCGGGAACAGCGTGCGTGGTGTACAATTCTGTGAGGTGAGTGGTTGGCATCACTTATTTGCATGTGTATTGTAGAAACCACACGCTTAGCATAGATTTAGTTGGGTGTATTTGGAGGTAGAGACTACTTTAATCAGTAGCGGTGCTTGGCTGGTTGCACTTCTCCCTCCTGTGAACACATTGCACTCCCTTAGCCTACATGATATCATGCCACTTACCCGCTTCAGTGACTGCATGCCTTAAGGTGCTATTAATAGACCAGAGCAGAGGTTACCAGCCTTTTTGTACCTAAGAGCACATTCGAAACTAACGGTAGTGCGGCGGGTACCAAGGCAAATTTACCAACTCCCACCCAAGGCTGGTCAAAGGCAAAAGTTTTGTGTGCGCAAAACTCACATTTTGTGCCCCCCTTCCCCCATCAATCTGAAAAAACTGTGGAGAATATTATATATGGCCATTTTAAAACTAGACCCTATAGTAAGATATAAGTGATATTCACAGGACCGAGGGATCTCATGGGGCAAGAGGGGTATAGCGGGGAAAGACGTATTTTTTTTCTTATAACCTCATTAGAGATAACGTCAACCTTCTCATCCTTTTCTGGATGGACGATACGAACCTGAGACACGGCTATGACTATCACGTGAACACGGATATGACGTTCGAAAAGTTTAAGGAGGTACGATTTCTGTGTTGTAAAAATAAAAATACGATTTTCTAGTGTTAAGCAAAGATCATGAGATTGATAAAGGACGATATCGCTACGGGCTCGATACCTTTATATTACACAATTGACATGAACGCGTACTCGGTACGCAATAAGACTTCATTTCGTCCATATCTAAATTCGGTCATAGACTCTATAAGTATAGATCTATCGTTGAGACGGAAAGAAATCTGACTCTAACCTCTCAAAGGTATTAAGATGCTAGATCGAAGAGGATCGTCAACGTCGAGACACCCATCGCATCTAAGGATATCTGTAACAAGTCTTATGTCGATAGGATGGATGCGAGACATAGTAACGAGAAGATACTCGCTCTCAATGCGGCCAAGGATGCCATAAAAAGGCCAATGGACTTATCGATCAAGAGTTCGGAGAAAGATTGAATAAAATACACCAACTTTGAGATGAGTAGTCGTCAAGGGATGAAAGAGGTGTGTAAACTGTCTTGTCGTCATGAAGATCATCTCAACGAGAATAAAACGGTGCTTGACGCTTTAGCTCCAAAGTTTCTAAGACTAGAGGAGTCTTTCGCGATACAACAAACCGTTTACACCGAAATGAACGATATGATGGCGAGAGTTATACGATTCGTAAAGGCGAAAGAAGTCGATCGGTTTTACGATGCAGGCGGCTTAGTTTTGTAAAACATAGGTATTCACTCATTACCTCCAGACGCGGCACCTAAAGCTTATGTAGACTCTATGGCTAGTCGCGGTTTCATATACATCTATTTAGATTTAAAACCTACAAGGAATGATGCGAGACATTTCAAATTGACTCTAACGGGTGAACGTAGTTATAAGTTAAAGAGGGTAGGGATCTTTTCAACGATGGTCATGAACTTGAAAGGTATTATTTGCTTGTTGAATCCTAAGCCAAATCATCGGCA
This sequence comes from Timema douglasi, assembly GCA_901482245.1. Classification (NCBI taxonomy): domain Eukaryota; kingdom Metazoa; phylum Arthropoda; class Insecta; order Phasmatodea; family Timematidae; genus Timema; species Timema douglasi. The sequence continues at coordinate 291,627 of CABEEJ010000330.1, forward strand.
CTCCTTTCGAGTGTCCAAAGATGACGCTATATCTTTCATGACGGAATAACGCTCAACGACGCCTCAGATTTTACACGTCGAATTAGGTTTTACTTACGTTTAGATATAATGAACCGTTTCTTCATCGTAAGAGACATTTGCACCTTGCATCAGGTCGATGAAGGTCATGTAGGATATTATAAAAGCAAGTAAGATTATTAAACTAAAGTAATAGCAACTACGCAATGCTCGACACAAGTCCGAGTACGTCGCGAAGGAAACATTCAAACATATCACGGATCCTTTAAGCAAGATGGCGAAGGCGCTCGCTGAACCCGAACTGAAGGAGGAGGCTGAAGTCTCACCTGAGAGATTGCAAAACAGACATCTATTGGAGACTTATCTTTATTCGTCTCGAGCACATTCCTATAAGACCTACGGAGTCCACCATGAAGGTAACTCGACCAAGCTCGCAGATACCCATGTCGTATTCGACAAGAGTGATGGCACAGTACTTCTTAACAATATGGCGGTACCGTATACCCGAGGGCTATTAGAAATACTCTTCAGAAGAGCACCCACGCATTATACTAAGGAGTCTCTGAATGTATACAAGTCCATGCTCGAAGAAACTAACGCACATCGATTGAGAAACGACCCGTACGCATGTATTAAGATGCACGCAGGATTGAAGTATTCGTTAATCATCAAACCTATGTTCTAGGAGCTTGAGGGTGACGGTTTATACCAGATGAAAACAGGAATAGGTGTCAATTATACATATTGGGACAATCCCAACGAATTGGTCGATCAATTACGACTCTTGAACGCATCTACCGAGGCCGGACATTCCACTCATGAGAACGAGATCGTTTCTATCATTGAGGAACTACGCGAGGCCGAAATCGTCGTATAAAGACATTCGTCTCATCCGTATTTTATCATAATCATGTCATCCATCACGTGGGAGATTGCGCGTTAACTTCATCGTCCTGGAGACGACGGTTTACACGAAGACATATTAGTGTACGAGGGTTGAACGAACTCCTTCAGACCGATCTGGTGGAGATGATACTCTACTCCGGATCGAATAAGGTATTCAAGTAACTTCTCACCACCATTGACGTGTATTATAAAAGAGCCTGGGCTACACCTGTCAAGATTAAGACAGGGAAGAATGTCAGCGCCGCAATGGCTTTCCTCCTCAACAAGGTGACTGACAAAGGTTTACCTCCCGTACGTCATCTCCAAACGGATAATGAAACATATTTTTACAACGCAGAGTTCAAAACACTGATGGCAAGAAAGAGGATCAATCACTATTCCACATTCGGAAACCTCAAGGCTAGTGTCGTGGAACAATTTAATCGTACCCTCAAGAACATGATGTAGAGGAGGTTCACGACTAAAGGATCGTATCGATGGATCAATATGATCGATTCGTTACTGGACGAATACAACCGGACGATACATTCGAACATAAAGATGAAGCCTATAGACGTCAAGGATGACAGACTTTTACATACAGTCTATAAACGCCTCAAGATCTCGGATTCTACACTTAACATGTTTAAAGTAGGTAATATAATTTGTATCAGTAAGTATAAGGACGTTTTCGAAAAGGGTTATACCCCGAACTGGTCAACCGAACTGTTTAAAAGACGTAATGCCATCGAGACTAATCCCAGGACTTTTTTATTCGAAGATATGAAAGGTAAGCCTATCACGGGAGGATTATAGGATAAGGAGCTCTGAAACACTCTGTTTCCGGATGTTTACCTTGTAGAGAGGATGATCAAACGTTCCGGAGATAGAGTATACGTCAAATGGTTAGGGTTTGACTCTACGCACAGTTCGTTGATCGATGCGAAGGATATAATGTAGAAAGGAGGGGCTGAACCACTCCTCTAGCAGGTTTTTCCCCCTCCAATCTGAGCGCATAAAGGCAAGCGCGAGCAGAGAGAAGCATCACATTCGATATGTTTAAACAGCTGGGTTACCGTCTGGAGGACATAAGCGATATTAATATCTCGAACGGCAGCTTAGAATACTACATCGCGGAGGTTGACAAGGGCTACAGCAAGCGCTGCGATTCCTCTATACACTGGCTCGGCCGTCATAATCCCGATATGTGGGAAGCGAATCAGTCTATAGAAAGCTGTTCTACATCATGTCCCGTCTACAATCTCAAGGAAGGGGACCAACCAGAAAATTCTCCAAGAGTAAGACGCTTTGTGCACGGTGTTGGACTGGATCAAGCGTGAGGAATACGATTGAGTCAAGTGCATCTCTGAGCTCGAAAAGTACCGAACCTACAACGTTCGTCAACTAGAAGAAGATGAAGAGGTTAGTGGAGCGGAGGACGAACCGAACATCATCGCGCTTGACTAAGTAGGAAGAGTCCGTCTTCCGGGTAAAAACTTTGGTGCGAGGTATAGACGTTGCTTTAACGTTTCACAACGAGGTCCGATATATCTAGGCGATGACACGTACGAGCTATTCAAGTGGTGAGGTGTGTGTGCAGACTCTACATCTGAGTCCGTCTTTGGCGCGAGTTATATCTAAACAATGACGGTGAAGCGTATGTTTACCAAAGAGAGAAAGAGATTTTTTTTTAAATCATTGTGCGCAAGATATGTATGTATTGTTAGACGATTACGCTGAAGCGTATGTGTTGACTGAAGACTATAATCACTATACGAAATATATGTATGTATTGTTAGACGATGGTGGTGAAGCGTATGTGTTGACTGAAAGACTATATATTTTGAGAGAGAACGAGATTCTTTTATAATCATTGTATGTGTCTTTGTAATCTTAAGAATACGCTTGTTAAAAAAAAACAAGCTGTATTATTTATTTAACCTTTGTTCCAAAGTTCACTATCCCATTAAGAAAAATGAGAGAGAGAGAGAGAGAGAAAGGCAATACTTAGAGTTAGGAGGGTATCCTTTAAAAACTATATTTCGAAAGATAGGGAGTTTCTAATACTTACTGTACGGAATATATTTACCTATGTATTGTTATAATCTTCAGAATATACGCATAGAAAAAAGAAGCTATACTATTTAACCTTAGTTCCTAAGTTTAAGTTCCTAGTAAGAAATATGAAAGAGATTTTATAATAATCACTGTACCGAAGATACGTATGTATTGTTATAATCTTAAGACTATACGCATTAAAAGAAACTATACTATTTAACCTTAGTTCCTAAGTTCATGATTCCAGTAAGAAATATGAAAGAGAGAGAGAAAGGCAATACTTGGAAGAAACTTATTAAATGTGTGCATCCTTTTAAGATCACAGAGGTATGGGGGGAAGGGTATCCTTGAAAATCCCCCCCAATCCCACCTGAGAAAATCCACGCGCGAGTCGCCAGACCCTCCCAATTCATTCCCCACGGACCATCCCACGCCACCATCCATCGATCAATAACCCTCCACACACACCCCTGGAGATACCACTGACCTAAAAGTCCTGTGTTAAGACTATATTCTGAGAGAGAAATAGAAAAAAAAACACGCCCGCCCTTCCTGAGCACGAGCCGCTGGACCCTCTCAAATTCATCATCACACCCCCTTACCCCTGAACCATCACACCCTCGAGAAGCACGATCGATAATTACCCTTATACACCGCTGGAGATACCACTGTCCTGAAAACCGCATGAATGTTAAAGGGCTTATAAGAAAAAAATATACGTCTTTCCCCGCTATACTCCTCTCACCCCCTGAGATCCCAAGGTACTGTGAATATCACTTATATCTTACTCCCTATGTATACCATTTTGAATGTTCTTGCATAAATATGTTACACATATGAGATTGTATTTCCCGAATTCGGGAAATATGTTCCTTCATAACAGGATTGAATTTTGCAATCAACTCTACGAGCCCGAGAAAATTTCCATTGTTATTGCTGTAGGGGGTTTCGTGAGTTCTTAAAAAAGCCATGTTGTGTTGGAAAAGGTGGCAAGATGGCAAGGTGGAAAGGTGGGAAGATGGAAAGGTGGCAAGGTGGCAAGGTGGAAAGGTGGAAAGGTGGAAATGTGGCAAGATGGAAAGGTGGTAAGATGGCAAGATCTCTCGCGAGGACATTTTTCCGTCACTCTTTTTCCTGAGCAATTAATCTTTGGTTTTCGTCATCAATTGCCTTCCAGTGTTAAACCTCCTTTCTGCGTCAACTCATTTTTCGTAGCCCTTTAAGTGGTTAGAGGGCGTCTCATGTTGGGAAAGAGTTTTTCCGTTGTGCCTTCAATCACAGTCTCCAATTTCATCAGCTAATGTAGTTCTGGTGATTGCTGTGTTAGATACCTTGAGCAAAAACAGTATACCCTTCCCTTAGAAGGAATACATTAGCCATCATCTTCTAATTTTCTCGCCGTTGGAAGCAAGCCGATAATAAAATACGTTGGAAAATGATCTTTATGCACCATCTCTAATGTAGCGGTCTTATACTGTTGAGATTGTCCCTTGCGAAATAATAAAATCACGTACCCTTGCGCTTACCACTTTGGGCCAATTAGCCGGATCTTTCATTTTGTCACATGAATTATTCTTTTCTTGGTATGTATCAGTCACATAACTCTTATCACTGTGATCAGTAATTTTCAGGGTGTTAGAATTATCGGCATTGGTATTATTCAATCTTCTGAACAATCTTCGTCCTCCTCTGAGAGCTGTTATAACAGATGATCATCGCTACATTAAGTTTCAATTTCACTTTCTTTACTAGTGCTTGCCTTCATTAAATAATTACCAATTAGTTTAGCGCTTGACTTAGTTTCTTGTAACGTTTTTCGTTAAATTTTATATTTTTGTCTGTAGAAAGTTCGGATAACTGTTTTAAAAATAGATTTAATATAATCTAAAAAATCAGAAACCACAAAAAGTAAAAACATAATGACAGCAATACAGCATACGACACAATACACTTCATAGAGTACAATACCTACTAAAAAGTTTTGCTTTAAATAAAGCGAGTAAGCCATTGTCAATAAATCACTTGCA
>CABEEJ010000330.1:296752-307236 GCA_901482245.1 Timema douglasi
AATATGTACAAGATATGGAAACCATTAATTCATGTCATAATACAATTTCCAACAGGTTATGGACCTAGAAACGTTTTTAAGGTTCAAGTGAAAGTTTAAACAGAAGTTTTGAGTGTTATTCGTGATCGTTTGTCTGCAACACTACATCAGTTCGTGTTGATAAAATTCTGATTGGATTGAACTAAAAAATTGTAATCGAAATGTCATCAGTTAAAGTCAGTAATCCTAAAATAGAGCAATTAAATAAAAATAATTATTATACATGGGAAATACACACAAAAGCAGTTCTCATTCGTAGTGGACTTTGGTGTTACGTGAGTGGTGAAACATCACTACCTGCAGAAGAAGCAGATAAGAAGAAATGGCAGGAATACGACTCACATGCAAGGTCAGATATAATACTGATAATATCCCATAACGAACTGAAACAGGTGAACAATTATGACACATCGAAGTCATTATGGGACAAATTGAAAAGTGTATATCGAAGTCGAGGTCCTGCTCGTAAAGCCACTTTACTAAAACGACTCGTTCTGCACAAGATGAAATACAACGCTGGTATGAGTACCTACAAGGCCGTAGCCAGGGGGGGAGTTTTGGGGGTTCAAACCCCCCGCGAAATTTTATGAACAAAATATATATAGCTTTATTTATGGTTCAAACGATATAAAAATTAAAATACAAATACAAATTAGGCGGCTGTGTTATTATAAAAAGCACTTCAAAGAGCTTCTAGAGGTGTTAAATATTTAGAAATTTTCCTAGCGTTCGGCATTTTGGGGGTTATTTTACCATAAAAAACATCACAGAGCTTCAAAAAGTGTTTAATATTTAGGAAATGTCCTACCCTTCAGCAGCTAGGGGGTTATTTTATCATTAAAAAAAACAATCCAGAGAGCTTCTAGAACCGTTTGTCATTTATAATGTTTTTTATCTCCCAGCAATTGGGGGATGTGCTCACCAAACCCCCCCTGAAATTATTGGCTGGCTACGGCCTTGGGTACATTGTTAATATATATATATATTATGTGTTTATCCAGGCAACAAATCTGGGTAGACCCATGCCAAGATATTTACAAAGGAAATAGGAAGTATTAGCATGGTATTAGTGAGTATAATGATAGTTCCGAGTAATAACGTAAACTTTGTAAATGAGCAGGCAAAGAAAGAGGAATGAGAGGTGGGCGGTTAAAAAGAGGGAGGATTTCAATCACCAACTTTTTGAGAACAGTATACCTGGAGATAAGCACAAACATGATTTTTGTCGGAAAATTGACAGATTAAAATTACTAGTGAAGAACTTTTCAGCTGTGGTCAAAAAATGGCGGGCAGACGCAAAAGGCTCGGTGGGCATAAAGTTGCGAACCCCTGGATTAGAGTGACGTATATGGGGAGATTGACGTTCGATCCCGGTCGGGTGTACTGGTGGTTTTTCCTAGTGTTTTGCACTCTGACTCTAGGGAAATGCGGGTAAGCCACCTCTTAATTTAATCCTACTAATCCTTAACAGATTAGTGTAACTAGAAAATAGGTGTATAAACCGAACGGGTAGTTTGACGCGAGGCTAACAAAATTTACGCTTCATTGTTAAGAAACTTCCACTTTTATTAAATGTAGGGAGTTGTATTATTTATAGTATACATAAATATTGTCAAAATACATAAATTTTTCCTACCATGTTTATTTACTAGGCAACAATTTGATAAAAAATAATCAAAAAGGATAGAATTGGGATGAATGTCTGGAATAAATAAGATCAAAAGGTACAATAAAATATATTTTTGCAATATATTTATTTAGCCTCTTTATTTCCTGAGCGGTCTCGTTTTAAATACTCAAAATGTATAATCAAACGAGTCACGCAGGGGTCGGAGAATCCGTAGCTCCACCACTGACCATTATATTTTAAAATACATGTAAATATAAAATATAGATAGTTTGCAGTGGCATGGCGCTGATTGTTGCCAAGGTGAGCGGAGCTTTTTTAAACTACCTGTCAGTAGTTCAGTAGAACACTCATTAGAAAGATAAGCGGGAGAATACTCCAATGAAAGCTAAAGCAGCGTCCAGACTGGTGAGCCGAGCCTCGTTAACGTTGGATAAATGAGTTCGTCGGAATGCTCGCAGCAATCAGTGAATGTCGGTATTTCGACGAACATCAAAGGATGTTACTAAGCTCGACTCAAAACTCACCGGATGGCACTGCGAGCCGAACCACTTGCAACTTTAAATTAGTTTTTATTTCTATCAACCTTCCATCCCAAGCGCTTGAAATATTATCTGAACAGTCGATTGTTGTAAATTTTATTACACCTTGACATTTTCTTTGATTTTTTTTTTAATTGACACATTAATATTAACTGCGAATTTGTTTTATAATAGGACAAGGGAAATAAAAATATATATAATTTAATCTTTAGAAATTAGAGTGTGTATTAAAAACAATATTTACAGTTGCATAACTACTCGCGTGTTGTAAACTGTACAACGATGGTAATACTTCTTCTTAGAAAGTTTGTTGCGCATTTAAAATAAGTTTGAAACTGCCTCTGGGGAGATAAGGGTAAACAAGGCACCCTAGGTAGATTTTGTGGGTAAATATTTTCCAGACGCTTTCAGTGGTTTAGTGCTCTAACGCGTCACTGTCGTGTTAGACTGGCGTGCTCAAGGCAGGGAGATCAGGGTTCAAACCCCGGTCGGGTCTATGGAGGCTGGTTTTTTCCTTTATGGTTTCCCATTCTCGTTCTACGCAAATGCGGGTAGATTACCCCTAAAATGGTTCCTTCCTCATTTCTACTCCATAAGATTAATGATCATATACTTTATTAATCATATATCTATACTCAGTTTAGAGACCTTAAATATTGCAGACTGGTATTAGAGTTGCTGCTTGCTAAGAAACACATAAATGATATTGCGAGTCTTTCCTGCACACTAATAGATCCTCTTAAACGTGATTTTTTTTTTCACTTTTGGTGGCCCAATCAAAATAATTAGATGCTTAACCACTTGGTGACATTCGAGTTAAGTTTTTGTATCGACCACTGATTTATTGAAATTTATGTTAGCGAAGCAAACTATTTCCACTATATTCCGTCAGCCTTGAGTACATTTGAGTTTGCCACCATCATTTGTCCTGCCTTTTTTTATCTTTGTTGCAAGGTGTGAGTTAATTATGCCACAGGAGTCAATTTTAATTCTTCCTTGTTCATTGCGTGTTTCATCCACCGAAGTACTTAACTTTATTAAGCAAAATATGTCTCGCAGGAATGTTGAGGTTTGGACGCATCTTAAGGAGAGCAGAGCTTGTGTATGACCAGTCAAGAGTGAAACATAGAGATAGATTATATCACAAGTACAGTGTACTGTACCCTGACAACACTTCACGACACACCATTGGTAGTTTTTTCCCGTATGTGCTAAAACTATCGAGGGAGTGAAAATGTTCTAAATCATATTTAGCTTCTCCCTCTCCTTTGCTCCCATAATACTCTATATATGAGCTTACTAAAAATGTCAACAAACAAAATAACAATTGCTGATCATACAAGTATGAGGCAGGGGTTATCAACCGAGTGATGATTTTCAGTTGACCACATAAGAACCCTTACATCACCATTAAAAGTATAGCTTTGAGTCTTCTAAACTCACAAATATATCAAGTACTTTCAAATTATACTTTAGTTTAAACAAAATAACCTTGATCGGTCATAATCAGTAATGGTATAAGAAAATTAAATAGTATGCTTAAAAAATATACAATTTATTTATTTAAAAAAATATTCTGAGATAAGTAGGCCTATTTGAGGAAGTTTGATTTTAAGGGATAGATAAAAGATGTGTATATAAAAAAAAGTAAACGGAAGAAACGATAAACAATTGCGGGACCTTTGATAAGTTTTTAAGGCGCCTAAATAGACTGTCAATCCTTTATTTTAAGGGTCTTGAAATAAGCTGGATTGCCAATGATGGTGAGATCTAGGTTCAAATCTCGGCCTGTGTATTAAGGATGGTTTATAAACAATAATTTCCCAATTTCACCCCCACATAAGTGCCTGTATATTTCCAGTACATTTTCAAGTACACCAGCCGGGACTAAAGCCGCTGTGTTGATGTTTGCCATTACAAAAGCAATTTTTTCTTAATCACTTCATATTACTATCTATTCAGGTTAAAATACACATGAGGTAATCTACCCCCAATTGCATTAAAGGTAGCCATTTAAGAAAAACCACCCTCAATAGACCTGACCGGGATTTGAATCCCGATTTCCCCATCTTTGTCGGCCAGTCTAACACAAAATTGACGCCTTAGACCAGCACTCAGAAGCACATGGATCGGATACTGCTCACAAAATATTTAGCAAACAAACAATTATGTTCATAAAAATAGAGTAGTAACTAATTACTCTATGAGAATTATAAAGTTGAAATATTTGTTGTTCAATATTTTTTCCAACTAGCCCCTCAATTAAAAAAACAACATATACTGTCTGGGCCACGATATCAAAAAGGTTGCTGACTCTTGCCTAACACCATTTGGGCATTGAAGTAGATAGGAAGAAATTAAACAAAAAAACTAGTCGACAAGGAAAAAATATAATATTTTTACCTAATAATGTGTGTTACTTTCTCAAGCTAAGTATCATAATGGTTAAAAAAAAATTATCTCTATATTATGAAGAATTGTTAAGTTATATGTGCCCCCGAACCCAAACAAGTGGATGTTACAGTTCTGTGTGTCTGTCCCTGGGCATAGGTCTGAAAAACTTTTATGTTGATATTTAAATGTTATAAGCTCTACTTCAGGACTTTTTTTTTAAATTTCGATCCTAGCCCCCAACTATATGGTTAATTTACTGATCAATGATTTTTTAGTCTCAAATTTGTCAAAAATGGGAGAACGGAGTGCAAGTATTTTTCAGTTTTTATAGAATATACATTTTTTGCCAAAAATTAATCAAATATTTCTCCAGTAGCAACATAGAGTTTAGTTTTCTGCACATGCTGATATCAAGAAATCTTGAATATTTGTCAAGAGTGTCCTGGAATTTTGTCAAAACTTTTTAAATAAAGATAAAATATTTTGACAGAATTCCAGGATACCCTTGACAGATATTCAAGAACTGTTGATATTAGCATGTGCAGAAAACTAAACTCTATGTTGCTACTGGAGAAATATTTGATTTATTTTGGTCAAAAAAATGTAATGCTATAAAAACTGTAAAATTACTTGTGCTCCTTTCTGCCGCACCTTAACAATTTTGTTTGAAATGAATATCTAATGAGTAAATGACCTGACAAATAAATCTGTTAACTTGTTTTTTGGGTAAAATTTTTTTTAAGGATAGTTACCAGTTTTTTGAATATGAATAATTTGGTATATGGATTTTTTTTCTAATGATAAATAATAATGTATTTTTTATTTTTACAAATATAGATAATTTAAGGTTTACTTACAAAAAAAATTATTTTGAAAATTTGAAATTTAAAAAGAATAGTCAGAGCAATTTTTTTACTGAGTAAAACTTACTTGGGGGTAGTTAAATGAAAACCTATTTTTGAAAATGTTACTATATGAGAAAGTTTGTGTGGTTGTGCCGTACCAATAATTTAATATAATAATGTGATTGTAGGGTTTAAAGACCCTATTTTTATTTTTGTCTTGTACAGGAGGTGGTACGTGTGTTTAACTTTCATATGTTTGACAATATACCGAGGAATTCATGCAAGAGGGACCCTCGCAAGACAAAATGTGAGATTACAGGCACTAATGTGATCAATGCACTCTTTTCAGCAGCCTCCGGCGACCTGGTCGCCTTGAGACGGTAAGTTCTGTTGTGGAATTTGACAAACCTAAAACCCATATTTGAAACAGTGAACAGGAAATAGTGAAATGAGAGAAATACAGAGAACAGTTTACAGTCCAAGTAGAAGCTAAGTGGGGCCTCTCTAAATGATGGAATTGCCTCTTGGAAATGGAAGTGTGTAATATTACCAGAATTGCTACAAAATTTCAGAAAGAAAAATTCCATGACTTTTCCCTAACTAAGCCCCATATCAGTATTAATAAGAAGTTAGAAAAAATATGCCCTCAAAAATAGATATAGGCTAACTTTAATAAAAAAAAGTTATTGAATTGAACAATTATGACATTTTTCTTCCTTAAGACAACTTCCCCCCCCCCACACCCATCCCCATCGTACAGTAAGAAAAGAGTTGAAAGGGTATTTTAGAAAATAAAGACTTGTAAATGGTGAGAATATCTTACTACCTGTCCAGGTTATACATAGTCTAATTACACTACTTGCGCAAGGATGGGGAGACCATTTAGGAAAAACAGCTCGGTGGTACACCGAGCCAGGATAAAACACCGCCCTCCGAAAACCAGACTAGACAATAAGTCATATTTATTACAATAAAAACGGGGTGAATGCGTAAATATATATTGAAACAAAGCAAGAATGTCTCTGGTAAAAATGTAAAGACAATGTTTGTCATCTATAGTTGTTTTTTTTAGCACAGTCTTACTACCTGTTCGGGTTATACGATTCATTAAATTGGAGAAAGAAATGATTAAAACTGGTTTTTAAAATGTTTATAGAGTCAAAAAAAAATATTATTATTATTATTAGCACCGCGTCTTACTACCCGTTCAGGTTATACGCACTTACGCTAATGTGTAATGGTAGGGTGATTGTGAGATGAAATGGAGGACCTACAGTTTAACGTGGAATCCGAACCACGGTGGAGACCTGGCATCCCCCACATTCACAAGATGNTCTTGTCAGAGGTGAAGGAAGGGTTTGGTAATCAGATAAATCTGTGCCGGGACCGAGGATTGAACCCCAGACCCGCAGCACAGAGGTCCGACACCTTACCCCTAAACCACCAGGTCACCTTTAACCAAGATTGAAGTGGCTACTTCATATAAATGAGGAATTTAAAAAAAAAAAATAGAAAATACCATTTGAATTAGTATTAATGTTATTTATAATTTTGAAATTTAAAGGGACTGTGTATATGAAAAATGTTATTGTTTACCTCAAAATGGTAACGTCAATTATTGAAACACGATGTTACATCAAACTCATCAAAATGTTTGTCAGACACAAATTAAATAAATTAGCTATAATTTAACTGGTAAGTTTTAAATGATGAATTGTATGCCCACCAGTCTCAAGATGGCTGGGATCGACTTATCCATGGCGGATTATGACGGCAGAGCTCCGCTACATCTGGCAGCAGCTGAAGGTCATTTAGTAATCGTCAAATTCCTTCTAGAGCAGTGCGGGGTGCCTCACGATCCCAAAGACAGGTATGAAAATGTGATTGTCTCATGACTTGGGAAGCACAGCCTTGACTGTTGGTCAAGTGCACCTAAGCTGCCCCGCCCCCCCCCCCCCCCCCCCCCCCNCCCCCCCCCCCCACCCCCACAATGCTGTTTGCCAACCTTCTTCTGGAAGGAAACAGGGCACTAACTGGATTTTTTTTTTGGGAGGCAGGTCTCACAACAGGAGATGGCAAAACATTATTTGGGTAGCAGGTGCTATCTATTTATTAAGACTCCAATAAGAATTTAGAACTAATATGCAAACATAATGCTTTGGCGGAGAAGGAAACGGAGAGTTTGGACCCTCAATCTCCTCTCCTCCCCATGGTACAACCCCAGAGGAGGATGAATTAAAAAATTTCTCTTGGGTTAAAAATAATAACTAAATTATTTAAGTGGTATCGTGCAAAAATTTGTTTCAAATGAACCAATAATACTAGGCTAAAAAGATCTCCTTTTGATTGCATGCTTTTCCTTATTCTTTAAATATCAGCCTCTAGGAGTCCGACACCTTAACTCGGATGGAAGCGGGTATGCCTAATGAGCTAAGCACCCCGGATTTGACTCCCGGCGTGGCCGAAAATTTATCATTGATGAAAATATGGGTTTACCCTTTCACATTGATAAATTAACAGACGAGGATCGGATGTTGTGTTTGTCCTAGTTTTAAGATTAATTATGAGGCATATGAAGTTACGACAGGCCTAGCCAGCCGGTAGTGGAAACTCTATGGCTTGAATAAAACATTGACCCAGACCACCAGCTGGCAACAATATTAAAGTAAAGTTTGCTAAGGAATTAAATATACTGTTCCACCTCCACAAAATTGTTAAAGATGAAAAATAATAATATAATATTTAGCACCGCGTCTTACTACCCGTTCGGGTTATACGCTTTAAGTACTAGTTACTCTAATGGCTTAGGAATTGGAAAGGTTGAAATAGAGGAAGTGAACCCGCATTTGCGTGGAGGGAGAGTGGAAAAACTTTTAGGAAAAACCCCTCCCAGTTCACCCGACCGAGATTCAAACCTCGATCTCCCCGTCCTCGGCAGTCGAGCTCAACACGACAGGCGCGTTAGCCAACTACGCACCGAGGCGGGTAAAGATGAAAAAGATATAGAGCTGGGAGAGGGGTAGTTTTAAACTCTCATCATGATGTGTGGATTGAAATAATTAATTTTGATTAAAATTAAAACACTGGAAGCTAATAAATCTATGAAAAGTTGATAGCCTTGGACGAGTAAATCTTTAACTAAAAAGTCTAGTGAAGCCTCATGGCATATAACTTTTCCAAATAAAAGGTTTTGAATAAGCAAAAGTTTCAAAACCCACTAAACAAATTTAACAAGAAGTTGCTTTCTTATTTACAGGTGGGGCCACAGCCCTTTAGCCGAAGCCAGAAGATTTAAACAAAATGGTGTTGTGAGTTACTTGGAGGAGTGGGAAAAAATAAAAAATGAAGAAGATAAAAATACCAATGGGTAGAGAATAGATAGAAATAAAATATAAACTTTGGATACATTTTTAGTTAAAATAAACCTTTACTTTTAAATTGATAATAATTTCAATTATTTACACAAAAACTAGATGTTTTTCAATACTGTGCATAGCTCGGCTGTCCCCCCCCCCCTTCCCCTTCAGCGCTAAACAAATATTACAATTTAAAAAAAAAGCTAACTTGTTTCAGTGACTGCGTGCTTTAGGCCTCACACTCATAACAGACTAGACTGTCGATGACAGGGAGAATGAAGTTCAAATCCCAGTAGGATGAAAGGAGGTTGCTTTTTTTATAAATTGTTTTCTACTCTCCCTCCACACACATACAGATACACTAACTCTAAATTCAACCTTGTTCATCCCTAGAACATTAACATAATTAATACATATACATACACCCTGAACTGGTAGGAGGACGTGCTCAAATAAAAGCAGCCGACATCATTAAAAATTCATTTAGTTTTAAAATAAACCTTTGGTTAGTATCAACAGATAAATAAAATTATTAAATCATTAAGGAGATTGATTAGTATTATTATTAGCAGCACCGCGTCTTACTACCTGTTCGGGTTATACGTACTTACACTAACGTGTAATGGTAGGGTGATTGTGAGATGAAATGAAGGACCTACAGTTTAACGTGGAATCCGAACCACGGTGGAGGCCTGGCATTCCCCACATTCACAAGATGTCTTGTCAGAGGTGAAGGAAGGGTTTGGTAATCAGATAAATCTGTGCCGGGACCGAGGATTGAACCCCGGACACCAGCACAGAAGTCTGACACCTTACCCCTAGACCGCCAGGTCACCGAGATTGATTAAGATTAGCTAATAGGCTAAGGGTGGTTTGGTTTAATCATTCCTTCAGACCTAGCTCTTGTGCACTCTCTTATGGGGTTTTCCTCTCACATGCACACAAACACGCAATGTACTTTCACTCCCACATGAAATCATTGACCTTGCTAATTCAAATTAGAGCCCTATCCCTTATCCTGTTTCTTAGATTATAAAGAAGTTGGGTGTATAAAATATTCAGTATTCAAATCATTCTCTCAAGCTTAGGCAAAAATAAAGACAGGTTATTGACCCAGCACAATCCAAGTTAACAAGACGACATAGAAAACCCTAGGATTAATAGAGCATTAATAAACAACGAGCAAAACAACTTATGAGGGTTGCTATCACTACTCAAGTTTTGACCATTTTTTACTGTTCACACAATCCTAGCATAGTTGTTGGCTTACTGGATTGGAAGGGTCAGAGCGATTTGCCATTTCCTTAAGGACTTAATTGTAACTAAATGAAATACTTAAAAAAAAACTATGGTGTTTTTGTATTAGGGTTGTGGCAACAAGAGATTGTAGTGCATTAAATAATAAATTAAAAAGTATTATATTAACACATGTATTGCCTTATAACTGGCCACCACAAATTAAAAAATATGTTATTTTGTAAACACGCGCATATGAAGCTACTATAGGCCTATTAAAACACTAATGGTTATGGAGGTAAAAAAAATGTACATGAACACAATCAAATAAGGTTTGAATGAAATTATCCACTTCTCTGATTTTGTCTGGTTTACCGTATTAATGAGAGCAGCCTGAAGATTTCACTTGTGAATCATTTCAAAGTGAACTACAGCTGCTGTTTAC
>CABEEJ010000331.1:4047-19094 GCA_901482245.1 Timema douglasi
AAAAAAAAAAAAAAAAATATATATATATATATATATACCTCTTGAAATATTTAAAGTAAAACATGAAAATGTGGTCTTGTTAGAAACTTTTTCTTTTAATTAGTTTTTAATCACATCTAATTTTTGGGAATATTTGTTATTTGTAGTAAATTTTTCTCCCACTTTTGGAAAAAAAAAATGATAATTAAATTTCAGTGGCAACAATACATAGCTTATTTTAATTGTGCTTAGTTAATTGTCGTATTGTTATCATTTTCATTTAACACACATAATAAATATATCATTATTTTGTATCATCATGACTTTACTAATTATGTCCTTGGTTTCCAAAATCAAATATATTTGGACCTAATAGAGTTCTTATACAATATACAACCTAATAAGCTGTGTATGCTTTAATCAACCTAGCGCCATAGATTTACATGGCCTTTGGCATGGGGATACATTCTGGGAATCTAGTAACTTTCACAGAAATCCTAAAAGTTTGCTCCTATAAAAATCAAACTGTATGCCCTGATGACAATATTTATTTCGCCTGAACACCTTGTTGAAGAAAAATGTCAACATTCATACGATTAATTGTTGCCAACTTAGGTTGCCAACAATGTTTCTATGGTATACATACACCTTAGGAGTTGAGTATGAGTTATATTAATCATTTTAACCAAAGAAAAATATTTTATTTATAGATTTACAACCATGAATTAATCAAGATTTACATGGGGATGTAAACAAATAATGAAAAGCTAGATATTCACTATGTTTCTATCCACCTTTCCTATACCTTCTTCCAACTATAATACAATTACCTCATAAAGCGAAAAGAGGTTTTCCTTATAGAGTTATATCATTATATATTCGCATCCTATGTCCTTTTCCTGTGTTTATCCTTTTTTGTTATACCTTTTATTTGTTCCTATCTATGTGTTCTATTATTCTTTACCATTTTCCTTTTTTCTCCTCTTTTGTGTTTTTTGGTTTTCTCTTTTAGGAAGTTGCGTTGCGCGTTTCACACTCCTCCCTAATGAGTTCCAATAGAATGAAACCTAGGTTGAGGGATTGGGCGGTGATGATCAATTTTCTTTAAGAGACATCCATTACCTCTTTGTCCATTGGCAGCAGTGTAAAGTGTGAACTGTGTTCTTCTTTTCATTGTAAAGGCCATATTGTGTTCGTCCCCCTTTTATATGTTTCTATCCACCTTTCCTGTACCTTCTTCCAAATATAATACAATTACCTCATAAAGCGAAAAGAGGTTTTCCTTATAGAGTTATATCATTATATATTCGCATCCATGTCCTTTTCCTGTGTTTGTCCTTTTTGTTATACCTTTTATTTGTTCCTATCTATGTGTTCTATTATTCTTTACCATTTTACTTTTTCTCCTCTTTTGTGTTTTTTGGTTTTCTCTTTTAGGAAGTTGCGTTGCGCGTTTCACACTCCTCCCTAATGAGTTCCAATAGAATGAAACCTAGGTTGGGGGATTGGGCGGTGACGATCAATTTTCTTTAAGAGACATCCATTACCTCTTTGTCCATTGGCAGCAGTGTAAAGTGTGAACTGTGTTCTTCTTTTCATTGTAAAGGCCATATTGTGTTCGTCCCCCTTTTATATGTTTCTATCCACCTTTCCTATACCTTCTTCCAAATATAATACAATTACCTCATAAAGCGAAAAGAGGTTTTCCTTATAGAGTTATATAAAATTATATGTAAGGAATTATTCATGTTTATATTCCAAAACACTCGTTGGAAAGGAGATTTATAACTCATTTCTTGTTCTTTCCAAACAAGTTGTTGCCAAGGGCTTTTACAAAGAAGATGTATGCATTAAAAGTAAATATATTTGAATTGATACAAATTTAATATGCAAAAAACGACACCTACAATCGGTTTTTTAGACACTGCTTAGCTCACTGATGGGACAACATATTTATTAAATGAAAAAAACATACCTATATAAATATCCTACAAATTAAAAATAAACTCTCATGATAGAGATAGGTGGCGTACTTTTGTGAAAGTGGTAATGAACTTTCGAGGTTTTAATGCCATAGAATAAGTCTGTTTTTAAATAAATTCTATGTTTTTAGAAATATCTTAACATCATCTCCCATCACTTTTGCTATCTATAATCAGATGAATAAACTAACAGTGCTTATTTCATGAAGATACCTAAAGGTTTTAACATTATATTTTAGGCTAAATAATTTTAAGCGAAATGACTTTAGGCCTACTACCCTGTCTCCTTACACTTCTATCAAATATGCTGTGTTATGACTAATATTACGATTATTCTCTCATACATGTTTTGTCAGGACTAGTATTACATTTCTCTTAAATAGGCTCTACCAGGTGTAGTATTATAATTCTCTCATATACATTCTTACACAGTCAAAATAAATACCTAAATACTTAAATAAATAATGAAACAAATAGCCGAAACTATTGTTAATGCATTTTAGTGAGGATAATACCTCTTAGATATCATATTCTGAAAATTGAAACTAAACTATGAGTGAATAATGACCATGGGCATGGGATGAATCCTGGATAGCTCAGTGGTAAGAGCATTGGCGTACTAAGCCGAAGGTCCCGGGTTCGATTCCTGTGTCCAGGTGTCATTTTTCAATTTTCAGAATATGACATCTAAGAGGGAATATCCCCACTAAAATGCATTAACAATAGTTTCGGCTATTTGTTTCATTAATATATGCAATCCTGTACAATTATATATAATTGTATAATGGCTGCAAAATGCCAACTACCGAGTCGCAAATGGCTGCTGCGTTGTCTGATGGCTGTGATCTTATATAATCACATGTTTATAAGCCGACGACTTCCGCACGCTCATCTTAGACTCTGCCTTAAACTATGAGTGAAGAATGACCATGGGCACGGGACGAATCCTGGATAGCTCAGTGGTAAGAACATTGGACGTACTAAGCCGAAGGTCCCGGGTTCGATTCCCGTGTCCAGGTGTCATTTTTCAATTTTCAGAATACTTAAATAAATATTTAATATCAAAATAATTTAAGGTTGGGAGAAGAAACTTCTCTCTAAAATGCACCCCTAATGAAAAGGGAGACTCTAGAATTAAAAGATCTTTTTACCAAAATATTACATTCCAATTTGTTTATGAATAATTTCATCTTAAAACAATTTTATTTATCTGAATGAATACCATTATTTGTTTTTCTATGCTATCATTTATATACATTCACATAGTAACTTTAGCTTTGTTTCAGGCCTGACAAAATGAGTCGACTAACAGTTGTTCCTGGTTGGCTAAAGATTAAAGTTGAACAAATCAAAGAACTCCCTAAAAGTAAGTATTCTCCACTATCAATGTATAATTTTAATTTATAATTTATTTCCTTACACCTCCTGTTAACCTTCCACCCCTCCACAGTTCCTTGACCAATATATGGCTGTCCACGGTTGAATCAGGAATTCTTGAGGGGTGATAGATTGTTCTTGTCTCTCAGGGCAAGACACTCTAAGAAAGCAAGTTATACTGTCTCTATGCAACATGCTTTGCAACCTTTGATGAACATCTTCAGACAATTAAACAATACTGTGAACTTTTATTTGCTTTATTACTAAACATTCACTATTTTAAGGTCATTCCATCATCATAAACAAGGTTTCCAGCCCTGTAGAAGGGCCATTGTCAAAGGGATATGAATAAGTTGTTTTCATATTGGCTAGTAAATTATGAAGTTATGAATATCTAAAATAATTAGAACACACATTGGAGTAACTCTTTTAGTAAGAAACCCATTTTTTCCAAAATGGTGCATTGGGGCCATTTATTATCAGAAAAATATGATTTTTTTTTTAGCTCAAATTTTAAATTTATATTTCTCCAAGGGAAAAAGATATATTAGCAATATTAGATGTAAGGGCATATTATGCTATTAGGTGGTTCGACATGAAATGAGCCCTAGGTAATATTTACAGTAAAAATTGAAATAAATTATTACAAAGCTGTCTTCAAGTATTACTTGGGGTTTTCTAAGTTTGTTCACAATTGTTTTAAATAAACTTTGTTTAAATCTGGCCTATCTCAAATCCATGTTAAAATTAAATTATTTATCGTTTTGTTTGTTTGCAGTCTTTAATACCTTCATAAGATTAAGAATCTTAATGAAATTAACTAACTCATGCCCAATGTTTGCTACTGTTTGAGCACTAAGTTTTACTATTCAACATTTTCAATATTTATTGACCTTTTTGCAGACATTTAGGGACACTGGGAAATATGTTGGTGATTAATTATCTAATGGATCACTCACTATCTGTCGACTGAGTTTAATTCACAAAACATACATTTAATTATTTCTTAAAATCTAGGTTGTCTAATCCCAAACTTTTACTTTAAAATGGACCTTAAAATGTTGGCCAGTTTTTATAATAAGTGTAAATAAATTCTTTATTTATTTTGTTTTTAACTTTGAACATTTTCTTAAAAATCTTTGGACACTGCTTTGTTTGGGTTTTTTTTACTACCCATTCAGGTTATACTCTTAAGTACTAATTACAATAATGGGCTAGGGATGAGGAAGGTTGAATTTAGAGGAACTGTACCTGCATTTGTGTGAAAAGAGAACGAGAAATTATTTAGGAAAAAACACCCTCAGTACACTCAACCAGGATTGAACCATGACTGCCCTGTCATCGGCAGTCTAGTCTATTGTGAGAGTAGCACCTTAGACCATGCAGCCACTGAAGTGGGTTTGGACCCTGTTGACCTTCAAATTTGTAACTGAAAGAAGATAAAAAAAACTAAACCCAAGGTATACTGGGTACCAAGTTTGAGCAAAATTCATTGATTAGTTAAAAATCCATGAGACATGCTCCTGCAAACATTTACACACAGAGACATAATCATGCATACATTCACATATATAGCAACAGACATACACATTACACATAAAGCGGCAGGAATACACATTACACATACACTCTCACATAAAACACATGCAAAGTTGCCCAACTAGTCTCGTGTTAGAATATTTTACTCGCTTCAGCTGAAGAAGGGGCCTGATGTGTGCCAGAAATAACTGTGTTAATGTGTTTTGTTGTGTTATAACGGTGAACTTTAATATACTAATTTTATAACTTATTAAATACACCCATTTGCCACAGTTTTTTTCCTTTCCTTACAAAATATTTAAGTTATTAATAATTTATTAGAATTTTATTTTGTTATAAGTCTGGAAATCTATGGAAACATTCTGAGACTCAATTGGAAGACACCTTGACATGTACGACCAGTCTAAGTAACCTCTCTTCTTGTAGACTCGTTGACAACCTCACTGTCTCCACTAAAAGAATTCCCTGTTCCACCCAAGAATGAGCCAACTTGGGAATTAATGGAGTTTGAAGGAGACTCAGAGAAGGACGTTCACCCATACACCACATATGTGAACCACTTGTACGTGTATCCCCGCAGTCTTAGTTTCGACACCCAGAAGACCTTCACAAGGGCCCGCAACTTGGCTTGTGTTGTGGAGCTGCGTGCATCTGATGAAGAAGGGGCACATTCACTTTGTGTATGTACATTGCTCAACAAGTTTTTATTCAAGTTTAACTCATTAATAGCCCAGGAATAATATACTTTAATCCTAAAAAACTATATGCAAACTACTTTTTGGGGCTAATTGTTCAAAATGTCCTCATTAACATATAAAAGGTATTCAAAAACCTGACTGGAGCTTTGACTTGTTTTGGGCAAAATTAACCGTAGTGGCAGTTGCTATTGTTGGTTTCTTTTGTTTGTAATAGTTGGATTTGCCTCCATTTGCTGTTTACATTTTTTCAACTTTTTAAAAGTACATATAAACCCTTTTAAAATGAGCTAGGGGCATGGAAAGTAAATAGAGCAATATGTAATGGTTAGTGCTAAAACATATATAAGAAATTGAAAGCTAATTTATGGCTTTGATAAAATTGTAATGTAAAAAGTAAATTGAAGTATTTTATGTATTTTGATGAGTAATTTCTCTAAATAGCTTTGTAAATCTGTGTTTGGTATGTAATATGAAACCTTCAAATACTAAACACATTTAATTCACTTGATGAGAAAATGATTAAGTTAAGAAAATATTCTTTGTTTGTCCCATGGATTAAGTTTGACTGTTAGTAAATTAAAAAACAGTCTAATAATTTTTTTTATAGATCTTTTTTGTTGAACAATAATAAAGGTTCATATCTTAAAAATAAGTTTTGTAACAAGAAAATTTAACAAAGAAAAAATCATATTATTTAACATAGCGGTCAAACTTTGTTCTTCACTTTTTGGTCAGAATTCGATGTTTGCGCTTATTATATGTATCAAAACAAGTAAGCACATTTTGTAATAAAGAGATCATGCATGTTTACCTTTGTTGCTGAAACAAATGGCATGAATTATAAGCCTACCATCAAACCAATACATACTATAAACAAGTTTTAAATTTCATTTATCTCTTGCACTTGCAGCTTCACAAATAACTTATCATCGCTGCTGTGCTGTATATAATAAAGTTGAAGAAAGGCTGAAGAAAATTAAAAACAAAGTAGAGAAAATTTCTTAGTCTTATCCTTAGAAAAGTGATATTTAGTAACCAATAAGATTCAAATTTTATAAACATAATAATTGGATAGTCATCACTATTTCAGCTTGATTGTTATTGCTCTTTTTTAATTGATGTACAGTATGGAGTTATAATTTGATTGGTCAAAACATTGGATATTTTTGAGTTAAAGGTTTACTTATAAACAGGCTACTCTTATTTTCCTTTCTCCTACATAACTTAATAACAGTATATTAGTGACTCATTTGACTCGTGTGTATGTTAAGAAGTCTAAAGCCATTCACATCAGGTATGAGATTAATCAGACTTCCCTCAATGTCACGTTGTTACAGGTCACCTGAATCATGATTAAATCCCTGTAGAATTTTTCCTAAAACTTTGCTCTTACCTGGAAACCCCCCTCACCCCAAAGAGATGTAGGGTGAAGGTGGGACAATGTACCTATTCTCTCTCCCCCTCCCACCATAGCTCCAACACTTATGGTTCAACTTGGACCCATACTACTTAATTTATTGCTGGCAGATTGAATATATCAAATTTAATATTTTATCTTTGTTTTGAGGCTTTAATTTTTCTATACATGAGGAATCATAACTTACTCAGACTTTTAAAAGTCTTTGCTTTCTACATCAAAAGGTGTAAGTTTTCAAACACTGACTCAACTTCATCTATAACTATAAAAATGTTAAAGAAAAGTTTTTTTACACATATTTGGATTTGAATTCAGAACCTTGTAATAAAACTTCTTTCACTAGGTGAATATTACATGTGTTGTGTTTGTGTCTAAGGCATATTAAAAAAAATATACTTACATATTTCAAACTTTAAAAAGTATGTATTATTCTTTGATTGTTTGTACTCATCAAAAACGACAATAGCTTCTTTGTAAAGTGCAAATACAAGATTGACATATTTATTTTAAATCTCTTCATAATTATTTACTCTTTCTGACCACATTAAACTATAAGGTAAGAATCAGCTCTCAATAAGTAGCGTGTATCTATTGGTGTTTCCAAATTTTACTTAAGAATTGACATTTATTCTTAAGACAGACTTTTTAGGGTTATTCTTAAAAGGTAATCAAATAGAACAAGAATCCATGTTGTGAGTTCATATCTTAGATCAGAAAACTCTCTCCAGCCCTTCATTAGACAATCATGATTAACTGTTGTTGAGTGATGACTTCAACAACTTTGTTTTGAATGGCGATAATCTGTGTTTTTGTGGTTCTATTTCCAATTTATTTTGTTTCTCCTCGATCAATAATGACATCTCCTGCCCAACTTGCCAGAATATACACAAGTTAATCTTCTGAATGCTGTCCAGAGGGTTGATGGTTTGCAAACCAGTCCAAAAACTTAATTTAAATTTGGTTTTCCTGCGCCTAGTGTCTGACTTTAAGTCTATGTGTTGGGCTGATGATAATGTATGGAGAGTATCTCGACGTTTTCACAAAACTCTACTCAAGGAATAAATGGAACCAATTAGAGAAAGCATTTTGTGCGATATCACTTCCTTAAGTTAGGCCCCCAGTTTCTCCCATTGTGTGCAATAGTCTCAATCCAATTGTGATATCTGTAAAGGCTCCACATAAGAATTTATCAGTGTGGTGGGTGGTGAAATATCCACCATGTACTTTTTTTCTCAGTTTCTAAGTTTCGAAAGTTGTAAACATACATTTTTGAATCAAGGCATTCCTTTCACAATTTTTTTTTTCCTAATAAATTTCATATAGCTTCATATTTTCTTGCACTTTATCCCAAATAAACTCTTTGCAATGAATAAGTTGATATCAAAGTTTTGGGTTTGATAGGTCATGTGCTCAAGTAGCACCAGAGTATGCATGGCTGCAGAATATGTGGGAAGTCATTGCTTTGACATAAAAACTATTGCTCCAAGTTTCTTGATACCACTGCAAAATTTTAGATGACTAATAGGATATAGGTACAACATGAAGAAAGGAAACCCTCCAAGTCTTACAACATTTCCGATACCTTCTAATGATGAATGTTTCTTTGGAATAATAAGCTAATCAAATTTGATGAAGCAGTTTTTTTTATTAATTTTCCTGAGTTGGTCTTATGTAAACATGACTAAGGGGGAGATGAAGTTAGTCACTGGGAGTCAGATCATTAAAGGAAAGAATTTTAGCTCTTCAAAAATATTTCACGGTATTTTGTAGGAGTCTTCGCACATAGCCATTTCCACAAATTCAGCACTAAATATTGGAATAGGTCTAATAATCTTTTCTGTTATGGCTTAAGTGTTCTGACAATCTCACAGATCTGAATATTAACATGATGAAATTAATATCAAAACATTTTCTACGCCCAAAAATGTTAGTGTGTATATTGTGTATAAACTTTCTTTTGTTTAACTAAATGATTCAAATCATATCTGGTTGCTAATCCAGTGAGTGACAAAGAAAAATCACTTCGACTTTTACCTAGAAATAGGTGAAGTTTTAGTCAAATCCTGAAATAATACTTTTTGTTTGTTAAATAGAATTACCTACTTAACATTTTGAGGCAAAAACTGTCTTGAAGCCAATTTGTTTAGAGTAACTTTAAAATGTTGACTAGAATAGTACAATATTAGTTTCTGAAAGTGGTTTTTATTATCAAACATTAAGTTACTTTCTCAAAGTCTAAAAATTGAATTTATATTTTTGCTTGTATTTTATGATTACATACTATGTATGTCATGTTTTAAATTCAAAGTATGAAAATTCCAACACAACAACAAACTTTTTCTTGATAAAATCACTTTACAAAAGTCTTGTATTAAGGTTACCTTAATTGCCAAAAGATTACAGCATCATTTTAATTGAATAGGTGACAATTAGAGCATGGGGGCCCTCATTACACTTGGTCTAATACCACTATTATTTTTTATTTTTCTTAGTTGGCAACAAAAATAAAGCTGAAAGTATATCAAGAATGAAGAGTGATGTAATTTAAGACATAAATCTAATAAATAAGTTGATATAAGATACGGACACTGAACTCTAACATATGCCAAACCCAGTCCTCCGGCTATTAATTCATCACTTTGAAGAGTGAATCCCAAAGTTTACCAAAAATATTTGTTTTGCCATGATGGGAATAAAACCTGGGGCCTTTAGTTTAATATGAAACTGTTCTAACGACTCAGCTAGGGTGTTGGACTTTATCAGATATTAAGTTGATATATTTTTCCATTGGTAGTGATGAATGTTTCAGTTAAAGTGTAAACAAAATCTAATTCAAAACAGTTGCTTCACCAACTTCTAGTGAGTGTTCTCCTGTTTCCTCTACATTATGTATACCTCATTTACATACACATTCTTTTTGTTTGCTAAAAATCCATTTTACATACCTACATTTGTTTTGTCACAATATTTTCTTATATCTGGCTCTACTGAAAGGACAATTGATGACTGACCTCTTAATTATCAAACAAAAATATACAAGCAATCACCTCGCCTATTACTGATTCATGAGAACAACTTCGAAGTATCTTATAGTGTGACCCGCTAAAAATATTTTTTTCATCTAACTTCCCAATTTCACTTTAAATTTTAAACCTCCCCTCCTAGTTCGAAATCCTGCATGAACTACTGGATAATAATAAAATGATAATACATGTATATTCTTCATGTGTTTCTAACAGAATATCTACGGCCGTCCAGGAGGTCCTTTATTTGTCTCCCAGTGTTTTTGCACAGTCTTACACCACAGCACAGTTCCCACATGGTATGAAGAGGTGAAGATGAAACTACCCATCCACATCCACACCAAGCATCATCTCCTATTTACTTTCTACCACATCTCATGTGAGCCCTCCAAGAAGCGTGAATCTGGAATTGAATCTTGTGTTGGATACTCCTGGCTCCCGCTGCTGCACAAAGGAAGGTGAGTGTGGTAATATTATAGTATCTGAGCTAGCCAGCTTCAAATAAAAGGACAAGTTGTTTGAAAACCGTCAGTACTTATTATCTTATAAAATGGAAAAAAAATAAAAAAGGATATTTTCAAAGAATTATACCAGCACTAATAAGAGGATTAAAATTCCCATTTTGGGGAAACTATTCTAAAACATATTAGCTTGGCCTTATTTGACTACTCGTGCATCTGCCTTTTATTAATAATTGAAATTACTCAATTTATTATTAGATTCTTCATGTCTGTTTTTGTCATAAAACACCTAATCTATTGATAGTTAATATATTCTCTAAAATAATTGCACTAATTGCACTGTTGTTGATTAAAAATTGAAACTAAACTTCAGATTCATAGATAATTGTGAAGTGGCTTTCTCAACTATAGAGTTATTCTGTAATTTAATTAAAATATAATGATTATTATTGACCTTGAAAAGTATTGATGACCTAATTTTTTCTACTGCTAGTAGTTGATAATATTGTATTTGTATATGAATAACTTATTATATAAACATTGTTTAGTAATTGTATTTGACACGAAAAATGTATGTATGGTATTATTTATTTCATACACAGCAATCAACTACTAAGGATATCAATTATTTTATTCTAATAATAATATCGTCTAAATGTAAGATAATTGTGTGTTTGGTTGTTTCCAGATTGAACGTGGAAGAACAGGCTCTCCCGGTGGCCTCTAATTTGCCTTCGGGGTACCTCACAGTTCAACCCTTAGGACTAGGCAAGGGGGTAATAACATTTAGCTTCCAGATCCACTAACAATAATTCTTTACTCTTGATTCTAATCATAAAATGTACTTACTATAAGCATACATTAAAGTGTATTAAACTAATGGGTCAAAAAATAAAAATGATTTAATTATAGAAAATGAAGCACAAATAAAAGTAAAGAACAAAACCCCTATTTTATACAAACAATTTGCTATTTCAATACCACATGGCATCTTCCTCAGAAAGTAGTAGACTGAACAGAAAGCTGGCATAGGTGCTGCCAACTAGTAGTTGATCAAGGATGTAAAATCATCACCGTCATCATCATCAACTGTTTCTAGCCTGGGGCCGGGTCAGTTTAGTAAAATACCTACATCTTCCTCTTTGCTCTCTTTCTACCATTCTTCCTTCTTTATTCACTTCCAGTTTTCCTCTCACTTGCACACTTTCTGTTATCTGCTACTCCCATTTATTTCGTGGTCTCACAGTCTTTTTCCTATAGCCTTCATCTCCATCATTCTCTTTGGTACTCTCTCTTTCCATCCTCATGCTGTCTCTACTATCTTATATATTCCCTGTAACGTCACTTTTTTCCCTCTTCATTCTTAATCCTGTTTCTCCTTGTGACAACTAATATGATCCTCAAAAAACATTATTCCTCTGGTCTCAACTTTCCAAGTCACATTCATATTCATTGTCCATGTTTCTGCTGCATATGTGACTATGGGTACAAAGTATGCCATTTAAAGCACTTATTTACATTTAGGGCACTTCTATTCTCCATAGCAGGTCTCTTACATACCTATAGAAAAACTCCCCCTGCTGCCCTTATCTTATTAAATCCTCTATACGTCCACCCTTTCCAGTCCAACATTTACCTTTATTTTTTCAATTGTTTTGGTTTGCTTTGACCACTACTAAGCCTGTCGGGCCTACACCAAGTAGTGAGGCTGCAGATTATAGGACCTAAAGGTAAATTTCATTTTGATGGTAACCTTCTCTAACTGAGGCTATGGGTGCTGACAATGACTTAGTTATCACCAACCCTCACACTCCCAGCTCACCAAGCTAGGAGACAACTGGCCAGATCCCGTTCCAAGCTTGTTGGCTCTGGTTCTGACCAGTCTCCTATCTCTTGTCTGCACTTGACATGGAGCTTTTCACTGGGGTTCAACCCAACCTCCACCAAATTGCTTAGGTTCCAGGATACACCACTTGGCGGTGAGATCAGGCTTGAGTAGGAGAGACAAAATGGGGCCCAATGGCTAGGCCCCTTGTATTGCACTTCACGGCTCAGTTTGTACCTTATGAAAACTCCTCGGGGAGATTAAACATTCCTTAGATATCCTACAGTTGTTTTATGTGGATTTTTGGTTAATTTTCAACAATCTATTGAATGACCTGTTATAACCATAAAATTTAAATTCTTACAATTAATTTAGAATATTTTTAGAAAACATGTCAACTTCAATTACTTAAAGAACAATGACATGCCAATATTAAATATTGCTTTAAAATGCATTAAAGATTGTCTCTGTGGATTTTGTTTAATAGTTGATATAAAAATCTTTCAATAGTAATCTTTTCATTTATATAACTTAAAATGCTTATTCTACTTTTGTTATTTGCTAAAAAAAATTTAAGAAGTTTTAACTACTAATTTTACTAAATTGGTAAATCAAATCAATAGAGCTATTCACTTAATTTGTTGACACTACATTCAAAGTATCAACAAATTGTGGCTGATGTAAAACATTCCAAAGTCTAGAGTCACTTACCTGCTTCATTGGCCGCTTAAAGGCGTCACTTATAATAGACTAGACTGCCAATGACATGGAGATTGGGACTCAAATCTTGGTTGGGTGTACTGAGTTTTTTTTTTTTTTTTCAAAATGATTTTCCACTCTCTTGACATGCAAATGCTGGCACACCCTCTAAATTCAACCTTCCTCATCCCTAGCTCATTAGCATAACTAGTACATACATGTGTAATCTGAATAGGTAGTAGGGCGCGGTGCTAATAAAAACAAATAGATCCATTTGAACAAGAAATTGATATCTGAACAATAGTATTTATTTGTGCTCTACTATTTTCCTACTACAATTGTATCATTTTATTTATTACAAGTTGTATTGTTCAATGCACTTTATTTCATGCATATAAACAATAGTATTGTAAGATGGACTAATATTATCAAACATTAAATTATAATTTCAAGCTTTATCAGTTCATAATTTATCAACATATCCATAAAACTGAAACCTAATGGTATCTGTTTTATCTCTTTGTATTTATTATATTTTGACTCAATTTTATTAATCTAAATTTCATTACTTCATCCAAACAGCGAATAGAAAATAATTTTTTTTATGCTCTTTAAATTTATATTAGTAGTAAAATAATTGTAAAAATTAGATCAGGAATAGTGTGCTTAGCACTCAACTAGGAGACTCGACTTTAAATTCTAGTTTAGTGCATTCAGGGTAGTGCTTTTCATTAGTTAATTTATATCCTATTGGTGAATTTGAGTGCATTTCCTCACAATTTATTCTTTGGTTTATGTATTCTTAGATTATTTAGTTTGAGCTGAAAATAGCCTAAATAAACAAAAGGTCATGTAGCACTAAAACAAAAATGTCATTAAAATCAGGGCTGGGTTGATCAAGCTGATTACAATTTTTGTGGCCAATCACCAAAGCCGATCATTTGCTTTCATTTCGATATTACAAAGGTAATATGCAAAAGACACATACACTTTTGAATTTAAATAATTTTTTGTTCATTAAAATTCTTTGTAAAAATATTCACAAACATAAAAATATCATATTAAAAAACAAACTGAAATATGTCAACTATTTAAAAATGAGTGATGGGAAGTATAAGGTAGTTAAATGTTTAATTTAAATGTTTTGTTATAAATCTAAAATGCTCTAAAGTGAGCATAAATTATTAATAATTTATAATAATTATTTCAAAACTAGCATAAAGTTATTCAAATGTTTAAATCTTGTTTTATGTTTTAATCTTTTCCATGAAGAGTTACTAACAATTACTGTTATTTATATTGAATAATGTAACTAAACAAACCAATAATAATAAATGTGTGTATAACCCGAACAGGTAGTAAGACGTAGTGCTGCTAATAATAATAATAATAATAATAATAATAATAATAATAATAATAATAATAATAACAATAACAATAACAACAACAATAACAACAACAACAATAATAAATCAATCATTGTTTATTTAGGATTTAAAAGAAAAATTACATAGATTAGTTTTTGATACAATCCCGAAGTACCTAAAGGTACATCTTCAGGTCTTGTAGTTAAGTAATATTTAACAAATGGTAAAAATTATAATAATAATAATAAAATAATTAAAAAACAAAAAGATTTACACATATAACATTTACACTCAAAAATATTTACATTGTTGTTTGAAGCATGCCTTGAAGTATCCAGTCTTTAATTTTATTTTTCGCTATATTTATTTCAGGGATTTCTCTAAGTGTTGGTGATAGCAAATTAAACAATTTGGGAATGGTACATCTCAGTTCCTGTTTACCATAATGATTAGAGTATTTGCCGATTTTATACGCTTCTTTGTTAGAAATTGAGCGGGTGTTAATGGAATGGGTTTTTATTTGCTTGTATTTATTTGAATGGTAATATCCTATCAAGAGGTTGTACTCATATAGTTGATTAAGAAGTAGAATTTTATGTTGAATGTATATCTGTTTGTTAGCATTTTTGGTACCAAATATAATTTTCAAGATCTTTTCTTGTAAATGCAATATTTTGACT
>CABEEJ010000331.1:21731-41808 GCA_901482245.1 Timema douglasi
AGCATTAGCAACATCCAAGGGTGTTATGTGGCATGGATACAAGGGCGCACTAGTTTCAATAACGGGGCAGGGTAAGACAGGAATAGCTGAATTATAAACGGAATGAAAGTAGGT
Source organism: Timema douglasi (assembly GCA_901482245.1). Classification (NCBI taxonomy): domain Eukaryota; kingdom Metazoa; phylum Arthropoda; class Insecta; order Phasmatodea; family Timematidae; genus Timema; species Timema douglasi. The sequence goes on from CABEEJ010000331.1 coordinate 21,846, forward strand.
CCCAAACTCATTAGCAATTAATAAAGGATCCACTATAGACTTGCCATCAATTTCTAGGTTGGATGGGAGAATTTTATTCATACGATTATTTTTAACAAATTTCCAAAAATCTTTAGGTTTGCATTTAATACTATTTTCAATTGAGTTCATCCAGTTGGCTCTGTCTATAATCAAAGTAGTTTTAACTAATCTACGAAAATGAGAAAAATGAGAATAGAATACACTATTATTTGTTTGTTTAAACTTTTTGAAAAAATTGTTTTTTTTCCTAATATAGTATTTAATTGTGTAATAATAATAATAATAATAATAATAATAATAATTATTATTATTATTATTCCAGAATACATATTTTAAAGTCATTAAATATAATTATTAGTTAATATCTATGAAGGAAAGTGTTAACTGTGTTCTTCTTATAGTTATAAAAGCCATATTGTGTTGGTTCACTTTTATATGAATCCACCTTTCCTCTACTGTCCAAATTAGAGATGGGTCGAATACACTATTTCTCGAATCCGAATATACATTTTATTTTCAAATCTCGAATCTGAATCCTAGCAATTCATTATATGATTTACAAATATACCTACATTAAACAATATAGACCTGAATTGTGAATTAAGATTTATTTCAACCATGATTTACATTTTAATCAACCCCAAACACCCCTCGCAAAATACAGGTTAAAATCCAGCCAAATAAAACATTCTAGACTTATAATATTGTTTAAAAATCAAATCAATCAAAATTTTAGTGTCTTTTAATTATTTTTAAAAGTGTTGTTGGAATAAGTTAAGTTTCTAAAAAACATGTGAAATAAACAAATTAGGTCTAGTTATCCTTTGCTCAACTTTAAACATCATTAAAAGATATTTTATTGTATTAAGATAGCAAAAATAAAAATAAAAATATTTTTAATAAAGACTAAAACAACATGCTTAACAATCAAACATACATTGGAAATAGTGAACTCAATAATGCGTAAGTATGTTTTATTATTATTATTTTCTCATATATCCATTATCTATTTTCACATAGAAAACAAATATATTCTATTTAAAACACAAACATATTTTTGACTACAATATGTTCATTCCCATTTTATAAGGCAGGACTAAGTTTGAATATTTCTACAATTACTTCAATAACATATTTAAAAAAATAATAAACTCTAAGCTAAAATCAATTTAAAAACAAATAATATATTAGCAAGTCATTATTTGATTCTTAAAACTCGAGAGCGCTTACTAAGTGATCAGATTACCTGAATCGATTTTAAACAAACAATCGAATGTACGATACATAGGCCGGTAGGGATAAATAAACAGTTTTATTGCTGTCTATTATTATTATTATTATTATTATTATTATTATTATTATTATTATTATCATCATTATCATTATTATTAATTATTGTTATTATTTATTATTAATTATTATTATAACAATTATAATTATTATAATTATTATTTTATTATTTATTATTATTATTATTATTAATTATTATTAATTATTATTAGCACCGCGTCTTACTACCCGTTCGGGTTGTACGCACTTACACTAATGTGTAATGGTAGGGTGATTGTGAGACGAAATGGAGGACCTACAGTTTAACGTGGAATCCGAACCACGGTGGAGGCCTGGCATTCCCCACATTCACAAGATGTCTTGTCATCTGACTGTTGACAGTATTTATTTTTCATGAAACCCAACAAAATGTCTAACTTAAGGCTCGTATGCAATAAATTGGGGTTCTTTGCATAGTTTTAGATAATTAAAACCAGTTGGTAGTAATAATTAACATCATCTTTATTTGAATCATCACTCAGGCGATTAAACATAATATACGTAATGGCGACTGACTTTATAACGTGTGTAATGGCGGCTGACTTTGTATCATGTTCTTATTTCTGTTAAAAAAAAGGCCGTAATTTGTTTTATTTATTTCGAGTTTATTTGTAATTATAGTTTTGATTTTCAGTTTTTGAAGAGTTTTAATGTGTTCATTAAAATATTTACAAAATTGTTCGTGAGGTGAAAGTTTTAGAAGTGAGCATGTGTTGTGAAACTGAATTCAAAATATTATGCTTTGTTTATGAGGTGAAAGATTCGATCATCGAATCCAGTAAAACACTGAATCCTCCAATCTCAAATACTTGTCAGGATTCGGTGTATTCGAGAATTCGAAGATTCGAGTGGCCCATCTCTAGTCCAAATATAAAAAATACCTCAAAAAGTGAAAGAGGTTTTCCTTAAAGAGATATATTTATAAAATACCTAATAAGTAATAAGGTGGTAAACATCTTTTAACATGATTTAGTGTTGAATCTTTTTTGATACTGTTTGAATCTACCCTTTCATTATTTCACTTTTCTTCTTTTGTATGTTGTTTACAAAGGGTTGAATTTAAATGTATTATATTTGAAAGTAGATAGGCCTACAGTAAAGGTGGATAGAAACATATAAATGGAACCAACAAAATATGTCTTTTACAGTGAAAAGAAGAACACAGTTAATACTTTACATTGCTGCCATCAAAGAGGTAATGGATGAGCACTACCGCCCAATCCCCTATGGTAATGATAGGTTCCCCTACAATGTATGAGTAAACACACACTCTCCTTACAAACATTTATTTCTAACTTACAAGTTAACAACTCCCAGCTCCTTCTTTCTTCTTTCCACCGGACAATTTCTTCCCTGTCACCACCAATGCAAGCTATAGTATAGAGTATAAAGCAGTGTCATTGGACCAGAGGTAAATGAAGACAAATTAAGAAGTACATAAACTTCAATCAACTTGTACACACACACACACATTTTTTTTTTCATTTAAAACTTATTTTTTGATACATTGCTTTGGATGTAATTGATTTTAATTTTTAAATATAGATGATAGAATATGTATAACTTGCACTACTCACTAACAACTTTGGGGTTTGGATTGCCAATCCTTTAACCAGACAGATATCGGATTGTCAACCCATTTGTCACTGACCCAGCAGTAATTAAAATGTCTTTATTTATATTTGTTCCTAAAAATACATTTTCTAACAAGTGCTCTTGAGAACATCTTGCATACATTTTCTTGAACCACATTTGCTAATCTTTGTTTCAGTATGCTGGTCCGGAGGTGTCGTGGATAGATGGCCAACGACCCATTTTTAGTGTTGGTTTCCAATTAGTTTCCACGGTTGTCACACGGGACCAGCACTTGCACAACATGTTCTCACATACAGATAGACTCTTAGATCCGAAGTCCACTTCCTTGCCTTCTGAATCAGAAACTTGCAAAATTCTCAAGGTAAGGCTTATAGTAACTTATGTTTAAGAATAGTTTTTCCCATATAAAATAATTAATTTATGACCTTCACTGGCAACCTGATCCAAGGCATCACTCTCCTGTTAAACTTGACTGCCGATAATAGGAAGATTGGGGTTCAAATTGCGGTTGATTGTACTGAAGGCAATTTTTTCAAATTGGATTTATACTTTCCCTGTACACAAATTTAGGTACATTTTCTCTTAAGTCAACCTTCCTAAACCCTAACTTACGAGTGTAATTAAAACATATATGTATAACCTGAACCGGTTGTAAGAAGTGGTATGGGTTTACTCATTTGATGGCGGCACTCAAACTTAGTTTCGCGCTGTGCTTTTCATAAACAATAAAGTTAATAAAATCTTGGTTTTAATTTTAAACGCACATGTTCATCATTACTCCTAACAGAACCATGAATCTTTATTTATTGCATGAATATAAATATTTAAAATGTGAATAGCTCACACTCTACATTGCTTCCATTGGACAAAGAGGTAATAATGGGTTAAATAGACAAGCTATAAATAGATGGCTATAGCCACATCTAAATACCATATTCTTTAAATTGAAAAATGACACCTGGAATTGGGAATCAAACCTGGGACCTTTGGCTAAGTACTTCAATGGTCAAATTACTGAGGTATCCAGGAGTCGTCCCAATGCCAGGTCATTCTTCACTAATATCTTAAGGGAGAGTCTGTGATGGACATATAGAAATCGTCAACAATCAATTAAGATCATGTGCTATCAGATAACACAGCCAAATATAAATAGACAAGCATTGAGAGTTGTCAAGTACAATTATAAATGCATCTAAATATCATATTATTTAAATTTAAAAATGCCACACAGAATGACTACAGGATAGGTCAGTGGTAAGATCATTGGTTTACCAAGCCAAAGTTCTCAGGTTCAATTCCTGTGTCCAGGTGTCATTTTTCAATTTAACTAATATTATATATAGATGTGGCTATAACCATACTTAACAACTATAATGACAGTCTATTTAACTAATCATAATATGTGCATTCTTATGGTTATCATTGTATATTGGCAGCATAAAGCCCTTCTCGAACCAAGGACAGCTGTCTTATCTAATATCTGGCGATCTTAATTGATTATTCATATTTAGTTGACGATTTCTGCACATCCATCACATAGTCTGCCTTAAATAGGATCTAAGAATGACCATCGGCCCAAGATGACTCCTGGATAGCTGAGCGGTGATAACATTGACATACAAAGCCACAGGTCTCAAGTTAAATTCCTGTATCCATGTGTCATTTTTCAATTTAAAGAATGTAATATTTAGATTCAGCTATGTCCATACCTAACATCTATAATAGCGTGTCTATTTAATCCATCATGAAATACGCATTCATACATTTGTTATTGTATTATTGGCCGTATAAAGTCCTTCCGAGTCGAATGTTGCTGAGTCATCTGATAGCTCATGATCTTAATTGATCACGTGTATGCATCCGACGATTTCTGCATGTCCATCACAGACTCTGCCTTAAAATGTGAGGGAAGAATGACCTGGCAATTTTTGTTCATTTAATTTCATGTAATTTTAATAAGCACAATTATTTTTTAATCCAATAAGTGTCAACTGATTAATAAATTGAAGTATTGAATCCATGATGTAGTTTTGAACCCTACAGAATTTTGTTAGTCTTAACTCCCCTTGTATCTTCCCTAGTTTTAGCTTCCCTGAGTTCTAGTTTCATGTGAATCCTCCCCAGTTCTAGCCTCAGGTAAATCTTACTCTGTTTTAGGAGAAGTTCAAAGGGCACACACACACACACACACACACACACACACACACACACACACACACACACACACACATATATATACAATTTTTTTATTTTGCGACCACGTATTACTACCTGTTCAAGTCATACACATACATGATAATTACTCTAATGAAGCAAGGATGAGAAAGGAAGCATTTTAGATATAATATACCTGCATTTGCATGGAAGGAGAGTGGGAAACTATTATAGGAAAATCACCCCCAGTACACCTGACCGGGATTCAAACCTCAATCTTCTCGTCTTCAGCAGGCTGGTCTAACACTAGAGTGAAATTATTCAGCACTGAAGGAGGTCAGACCTAAACTAAACAGGTAATAAATACTAATATAATGTTTATTATGTTATTGAATTAATCGGTCTGTGTTGAGTGCCAATTATTACAGTATTGTTTATATTTGTGGGATAATTGGCATTTATAGCCACGTGATCGAACGCCAATTATTACGATACAGAATTATTATACCCCGCGATTGTTTGGGGTGCCGGTTAAAGTGATACCGTTTAATTAGCTGATAATTTCCCCATGATCGATCACTAATTAAAGCGGTACGGTATTTTGGTTATATTATTTCCTAATTACCCGCTTTGGTGGCGTAGTTGGCTAACGTGCTAGTCATGTTGAGCTCGACTGCTGAGGACGGGGAGATTGAGGTTCGAATCTCGGTCAGGTGAACTGAGTTTTTTTTTCTAAATGGTTTTCCATTCTCCCTCCACGCAAATGCGGGTTCACTTCCTCTAATTCAACCTTCCCAATTCCTAATCCATTAGCGTAATTAGTACTTAAAAAGTGTATAACCCGAGCAGGTAGTAAGATGCGGTGCTAATATAATATATAAATATATATATATTATTATTATTTCTAAATTTTATTTTAGTTAAATGAATAAGACTTTTAATGTCGCACATGAGTTATTGAGACGATTCCATCTTCAGCAATAAAGATATAATTTTAGGTAATACAGCTTAGTTGAACCACAGATCAATCCTCTGTGACATAACACGTTCCGTGCTTTGTGAAACGTGTGCTGTGTAGATTTATATGACTACTCTCTCTGTAGTTTTATGTTACTGGCACTGTTAATATTTTGTATTACTGCTACTGTTTTGCTATCACAAAGATCTTGTTTATTGCTGTCCACTGTTTTATGCTATTACTCTTTCTGACTGGCACTGATTTATTACAACATTCTGTAGATTTATGTTACTGGCACTGTGTGTATTCATACACACAAGCGGTTTATATATGACCTACCCTTTTCCTCTTGGACCTCCTTGTCACCAGTGTCAAAATCAACTAACCGAAAGAGTTCTGGCGACAGATGTTGTGAAGGCTAACTTCCTATTGGGTAGCAGGAGCTAGCGTCACTTACTTTTTTGGTGAACTACGGAGTTTGATTTTTGAAAGAAAAAAATAAATTTTAATGGTGCAATCCTTTCACATTATTTCTGAAAAGCACGCGATTTTCCATGGATAAAGTATTGAAAGAATATTTTCCATACTATAATTTAAAGAAAAATGCACTTCATCCATGAATTTTTTAATATATGAGAGGGGCCCAAATCAGTATTGTTACATGTTTCCACCATGATACAATGTTTTGTTATTGGTTTCTCTTCATCTTTAGTATTTTGTCAAGAGGGTAAAATATAATACCCATTTAAAATAAAATTCCTCAAGAGCACTGAATATTCGGATATATTCATACATACATACATACATACATACCTACATACCTAATTATAGTTGGAAAAAAACCTTTGTACTTAATTCATCCTCACTAACTTTCTCCACACTTCCCTATCCTTGCATACTCCCTTCACTTCAAAAACATCCATACACTGAGTCATACATGCTCTTTTATTCTTAAAACTCTTAATGTTTCTCTTTTTCACATATTCATCTACAACATTTAGCCACGTCTTACATGACCTACCCCTTCCTTTTGATCCATACACTTTAACTTCATATATTTGTTTCATCACTTGATCCATACTCATACTCTCAAAATGCCCAAACCACCAGACACTTCTTTCACATTGACCTATCATTGACCTATTGAATTCCCTTCAGCACCCATTCATTACTGACTCTGTCCATCTATCCTTCCATTTTTTACAGGACATTCTACCCAGATACACAAAATCATTCACTTTTTCTAACAGTTTTCCATTTATATTAAGTTGCCAATCATTTTCTGATCCATCCTTATCAAAAACCAATACCATAGTTTTGGAGACATTATACGAATATCCATTCTGTCGCCAAACTCAAACGATTTAATGCATTCTGCAAGTTACTTTCCTTCTCAGCCATTAATACGGCATAATCTGCATATAACAGCACTCTCACATTCACATTGTCCAATTGTACACCAACCGCGTCCTCTCAAGCATCCCTCATACACTTATCCATGAAAACATTAAACAACCATGAAGACATAACACAACCTTGTCTACACACCCTGTTCAATGTCAAACCATTCGCTCAAAGCTCTATCCACCCTAATGCATGATTTACTTCCATCATACACAGCCTTATTTGCATTTATTAATTATGCGTCCACACCATACTCTCTAAGAACATTCCATAATATACTCCTATTCATCCAAACATAAACTTTCTCCAACTCAACAAATGCACAATAAACTTTCTTCCTTACCGGCATACATTTCCCATTCACTTATTGCAATGCAAATATCGGCTCCATGCAACCTCTACCTGGCATGAAACCATATTGCACACCTCAAATCTTGTCTTCAGTTCCTTCAAGCACTCTCTCAATTAAAACTCTCCCAAAAACTTTGCTTGGAATACTCGTCAAACTACAGTCAACTCTCAATTCTACGACCTTTCACGGTTCCCTGGAAAAGGGTCGTTATTTTGAAGGGGTCATTATTGGAATTTTAACATATTTTGTTCCATCCCTGACCTTCATACGAAAAAATTGCATTTTTTAGACAATACGTGAAAAAGTAAATAAAATAAAACCTACCTATTTCTTGAAGAAAGTACTCCTTTCACTCATTTCGTCAAAATTATAAGTTCGTATCAAATTAAAAAAAATAGCGTGGGTCATCAAAAATTGTTCACAAAATCCAACCAAAAACGTAACCAAATCAAAATATCAATGTTAAACAATAGCATGGGTCGTCAAAAATTGTTCACAAAATCAAACCAAAATAGTAACCAAATCGAGAATCGAAATAACAATGGCAAAAGCAAGCCTGGCGCGTGATGTAGCGGCAGTCGCGCGCGGGGAAACATTGTCTTGCTTGTGGGAGGGGGTGGACAGAGTCAAGTGATATTGGCTGGCATTGATGAGGTGGTGTCTTTTTTTATACCTGACCCACCCCAGTTACTAGTAATACAGCGTTCACAAAGATAATTGCAACGCAGCGACCTAAATAAATGCAACAAACACATTTTACAGCCGATTTCCTTAAACTTTTCAACCTTTTTTCCCACATTTTTCACGGTTCCTCAAAAAAGGGTCGTTACTTTGAGAGGGACGCTATTCCCGGGGTCGTAAAATCGAGAGTTGACTGTAATTGCCCTATAATTCTTACATTCACTCTTAATGCCTTTGACCCGCCTCGTTGGTGTAGTTGGCTAACGCGCTTGTCGTGTTGAGCTCGACTGCTGAGGACGGGGAGATTGAGGTTTGAATCTCGGTCGGGTGAACTGGGGGTGGTTTTTCCTAAATGGTTTTCCACTCTACCTCCACACAAATGCGGGCTCACTTCCTCTGATTCAACCTTCCCATTTCCTAATCCATTAGCGTAATTAGTACTTAAAGCATATAACCCAAACGGGTAGTAAGACGCGGTGATAAATATTATTATTACTGCCTTTGCCTTTATACAAAGGAACAATGACGTTATTCTTCCAGTCATTAAGAACGTTCGCAATCCCAACACACACACATTAAACAACTCACACAATATATTTAACTTTTGAATTATAATTTTTTTTTAAGAATCACTATGCTGTTTATTATTGGTTTCCCATAACTAAAGTTGGGTATGTTCCCAATTAAATATAGTTTGGAAACCTCTCCAAATCAGTTTGTTAATAATGTATTACATTCAAATTTTCATAATTTTCATAATTTGTTTATAATAATTGCTTTACATCCATTAATGTTTCCAGCCTATGTGTCCTGGGTCAGTTTAGTTTGATTATAATAATAGTAAGTAAATTATAATTCAATTAAATGTTTGCAAATTTAAATATATGTATATTGGAATCGCATGGCTACCTCGGGCTGCTTTTCTTTGCTTCAAACAGAAAAAAAATCTCTTCATTTAATCTCTTCTGATTCTGTTAAAAAAAATTAATCATAAATTTAAAATTACATTTCAAGGTGCACAGGAGCTACTAATTTTAAAATGTCAAGCCTTTGAGTGTGGCATATAACCCGTAACGCTCATTGCTCATGACAGACAGATAAACTCTTCATTTTATTAATAGAGATAGAATGTTGTAATTTCCAGGCTGCACACGCCATTCAGCTGCCATACTGCATTACATTCTTGCCCACACTTCTAAACCATCTGTTCAGTCTGCTTGTTGTGACCACCAGCGAAGAGGTCGGGCTCAATATAATCAGAGTTCTCATCCACATGATTCATATGATTCACGAGGCAGGGAGGAAAGAGGTCCTACAGGCATACATCAAGGTACTTAGTGTTACGTAATCCATTATATTTGTATGATGATGATGACTAATGAGACAACAGTCTCACTAAATACTTAAGTGTGGGGAGGATGTGTGTATAGGGGGATCTATTATGAATAAGTAAATTATTTAAATTTGGAATAATAAAATTAATACAAATTACCTTATGTTTTTGTCCCTTCAACAGTTTCAAATAAGGGTGTGCGAAGTCCACTTTTTAAATTCACAATGAACTGGAATTTAGTATATGAAACAGTCTCAAAGCTGCATTGAAGTTTGAATATTTTTTGTTTATGGGTTTTATACTTGGAAAAATATTATATTGTGGTAATTTATATAAACTTAAATATTAAAATCATTATTAAAATGTTTTATTGCACAATTGTTTTTAATATATTTATTTATTATGATAAATCATGTCATTATCTTAAGTTACAATTCAATTACTGCAGATTGTTTGTATGAATATTGATTTGTAGTAATATAACAGTCAAAAGTGTCAATAATTTACCATCAATTATTATTTATTGTCAATATTTTTACTAGCAAATCTTCATTGTAACAGCCATTATTTAAACAAAAAAATCAAAATCAAAAATTGATGTTGGTTTTCAAACCAAGTCGAAGCGTCACACATCCAAGTATTATGTACCTCAAAGAGTAAAAAGGGTAGTGACATTTTTACTATGGAACAGGAACGAGATAGAAAATGAGTCAAAATATTGAGATTAAGACAGGAACAGAAAATTATAAAATTGACGCTTTAGAATAGTCTTGAATTAAAAATATACATTGCTTTTTAAACTAAGAGTTAAGATTTATAAAAGCTTTAACATAATCAAATATAATATAAGTAGTAATATACTATAATAGCATCATAAAAACATAATAATATAGTAGGGGTGTATGAATAGTATTTTTTATTCAATCAAACAGCAAAATTTTGAACAAATATAAATAGTAAAAATCGAATATTTACTTTTATTACTTTTTTATGGAAATTATTATTATTAACTGACTTTTTTTGAAAGTTTGAAAGTTGTGTTTCATATTTAATTATGTTCGGTGAGCGATTAATGCTACAAAACATAATGTTTGACACCTATTAAATGTTCTCTTAAGTTTGGAACGTCAAAATGTTATCTAGGTTTGAAACCTCTTGAACAGTAGCGTCTCGTGATCAAAATTCTTAGGCAAGCTGGGAACTGGGGTTTGGAAGGAGTCCGGGGTCCCCCTACAAACATTTAAAAAATACTATATGCTTAAAGAAGCTATTTGGCGGTGTTTTTTTTATGATAATTTTGTATTTGGGCGTCCTACTGTTCCGTGATTTATATAAGGCACATTAGAATCTATATAACACATATCCAAGAGGTTGTGGGGGTAGGGGGGAGAACATATATTGCCCCCATTTAATTTAACAAGTGAGGAGAAATTCATCCTGTGTCTCTCACCCCGGTTCCACCTCCCCTAAAGCTGACATCTTTTAAATTAAGTATACATAAGAATATTTTATGTTTATATTTAAATGTTAATCAACTATATTGTGTGTTAATTAATTACGTTAAATATACATATAAGTAATAACCAATTATATATTTTTTAAATTTTCACCTATTTTGCAACCTGCAGCATATTTGGTGTATTTAATTATTTTTAGATATTAAATTAATTTGCCAAACCTTAGTATTTCTTTTCATTGTTGAAAATAATCTCTCAACTGATGATGGCGAGATTGTTGCCACATGTTCGTTCACACAGTTCTTTAAACTCCTGTAAAAGGACCTGCTGCAACAAACTCCACAAAAGATGTGTAAGCTCAGGCTGGGGTCAGTAATTTGTCCATTTTCCCCTTTTACGCAAAACTCCCCTAATTCTATTCCCACCCGATTAAATTTCCACTTTTGTCACTTCTGTGTTTTGAAAGGGGAATAGAGGATTATGCAACAGTATCTTTCAGTTTCTTCGGTTCTAGTCGTCAACCTTCATGCATAGCTTCGGTTGTTGAAAAGTTGTAACTTTGTTGCTTACATTTCTACTTAAGTCCCACCGCTCTTCCCCTTTTTCCCCTCATAAATCTATGAAATCACAAATAAGAACTACAGTAGGTAGATCTATGGGATGAAAGACGAAAAAATATAGACTTTCAACCACCATATTATGGACTAGTGCATGTCTTGCATGCATGTTATGGTCATTGGTATGTGCGGGAAAATTACTTTTAAACACATTGGTGCTTGAAGAATTTTTTCAAACATAAAATAAATTAAAATAATTACTTAACTTCAAGCAAAGGCAAGCACTGTTTGACCTCACGCGACACCACTGCTCTTGAATGCTACTTAAGATTATTAAAACCCCTTAAATGTTATCAAGTTGCTATATGAGATTAGCATTTTTTATTGAATTGAATAAATTTGAATCAAATAGATAAAGAACAACTACAAAATGATACAAATCAAATCGTAGATTTTATTACATTTCTGATGGAAATTATTTTAATTTGAAAATTACTTTTGAAAATGGTGTTTTTTATATTTAACTATGGACAGATCGCAAAATATACCAAAAACACAATTTTTTACACTCTATTTTCAGAAGTGCCAACCTCAGAGAACTAACTCTCGTTATTTTTATCCATAAACCAAGAATGTATGGAGGGTGCCAAAAACAAAATTGGGAGGGGGATATTACTAGGGCTAGGCCGATAAGCCTTTTTACAGATATTGTTGATGATGATATTTTGTTGCCAAAATTGCCCATAACGATTTAGTTTTCTTTTTTCAATATTACAAAAGTGTACTGTAACAATACTCAAAAACAATAATTATCTGATTTTGTCACTTTTAAACTTTTCATGCTAGTAGTAGGTTTGTTGAATAGAAGTTTAAATTAAATCTTTAAACATTAAAGTTGGTTAGATATGTACAAAATAACTAAACAACTATTTACAGCAGTGGTAAATTGGTACTTTAACATTACGCTTTAACGTGCTCTAAGAACTGATCTCGAGGAGAGCTCATTGAGGGATCGATCATTCAGATCTTGGAGCGCTCAGTAATCGGCATGCAGCCAATATCACGCACCATGAAGAAAAGAAAAACACATAATTACTGAATGCGGCTCTGTACAGCTAACCCTTAGAGTACTCATTAGCACAATAATGATACATTATCTTGGACATATTTGTTGTTTTTACTATGTGAATAAGTTACTGTTACACAAATAAAATAATAGTTTAGTTAATTCAGCCAACGGAAAAAATAGGGGTTATATAAAAATTAAATAGCTCAAATCCAAAAAAACGAAAATTATTGAAATTGAAAGCAAAATGCTGTGCTCATGCGTGGGCCTTGATTCATACTGAAAGATGTTGATAATATTTCATATTAGGTTGGTATACAACTTGTATTCAATTATAACTACGTTACTTATAGCCATATTAATATGTATTTTTAATTTTTCATAAATCCACAACAAATAAAATCATACTGGCCCACCTAATATTATTTTTGATAGTGTTTAGCGTTGTTACTTGAGCAAATTTATATCTCTTATATACTTATCAAGTATTTCATAATTTGAAATAAGCCTTAAGCCTTAAGGTAAATGAAATGAAATGGCTTATTTTGTTTTGAATGTTGGTTTTGCTGTTAATCATAAAATAAAATATCTTACACAGAATTAAAGAATTTGTGTTTACATGCAAGAGACTCTATTTAAATATGTTTGTTTAAACTATGAATTATATTTTCATGATTTGAAAATTTAAAATATATCTAAAGATTTTAAATTATCGGCGTAAGATATATGCATGATTAAAAACCGACTATCCTTGGTTGATTGTGCTAATATTGGCCGATAAATCGGATCGGTTATCGGTATCGGCCCAGTCATAATTATTACTAAGATAAAGGTATTCCAAAAGCTGACTCATATGCGGAAGTAATAATAAATCTGAATTCTCAACCAGTACAAATATGAGTAGTATAGCCTTACTTTATAGGATTAATAAAATATTTAAATAAGAAATTAGACTGTAATTTATGTTAAAGGGTCCACTTCGGATATTAAAATGGTTATGAAAACTACATAATTTCAGCTTTAAAACCCCTATAGAATATTTAGGTTTGAAATCCCTTGAAGGTTTATAAAGGTTTGGACCCTGTTAAATGTTATTTAGGTTTGATACCAGAGCAATGATGTTTCAGATGACTTGACAGTATGGGGGGAAAAGGAAGAGGAAGTACAGGAACAGCTGCAGGAATGGAATAATTAGGTGAAAAAGTATGGAATGAAATTTAATATGGCAAAAAGGGAAGTGATGGCAATGACAAGGCAAAGAACAAGGCCAATAAAGGTGATAGAGCTGGATGGAGTAGATTTGAAAGAAGTAAAAGTATGAAGTATCTGGGTAATGTGATTGAGGCAAAAGGGGGCAGCAGGGAGAGGTATTCTACAGGTGTGTAAGAGACCTACTTTGGAAAAGAGAAGTGCCCCTTAAGGTAAGGAAGTGTTGTTTATAGCATACTTCATAACCATAGTTACCTATGCAGCGGAAACTTGGACTTTGGATAAAAGAGTAACAAGAAAAGTGTAGGTCATGGGAATGAAGTTTTTGAGGAGCATGCTAGCTGTCACCAGAAGAGATAGGGTTAGGAATGAAGATGTAAAGTCTAAATTTGGGGTATATGAGTAAGCGTTAGGGGTGTGCTAAGCTTCAAAACTTCGACTTGGATTCGAAACAAATATCAGCTTCAACTTCACTCCGAAACAAATTCTTGCTTTAAAGCTTCGCCAATAAAAATATTTATAACTAAAATACTTAATTTATGTTCACATATTGCCATTCTGAGCCGTTTTGTACATGACAAACTTATGGAAAAAATCTGAAGTATCTGAATTGTATGTTGTGATAGTGTCTTAATTTATCATATTAACACATAATATTACAAACAATTGTGCAACAAAACACTTTCCAAGTAATTTTAGTGCATAAAATAATTTAAATAACCACAATTTTTTTTTTCAGGTGTAAAACAACTAACAAAAATATTTGAATCTTGATTCGGCTTCAAAAAATTTTCATATATTTGATTATAGTTCACTTCGAATTGAAAAGGTGGACTTGGCACACCACTAGAAAGAGAGTAAGAATTAGAGTGTAGATTTAAGAGATGAAAGTAAAAAAAAAAAATTAACACTAATTCCTGAATAATGGACTCTACAAATATGTTTTCACATTAATTACTCATTTTGTCTTTGCAATATAACTATAAATTGTATTTTGAATTTGTTATAATGGGTAATAAATATATAAGATTCAAATTTTTGATTTTGTGTTTCTGTCACTTTGGTTTAGTTTTCCAACTGTTCATCTCCATGGGGAAATGAATGCGTTTTTTTTTTCTAGTTTGTGTTTGTACCGCCGAGCGTGAAGAGTTTGACAACAGTTCATGAAGAGATGAGTAGACACTTGCCTATCCTCCTGCGTCCTGCCAACACAGACTTTCTGGTTGTCAACAAGTTCATGCACCATTCCAACTTTTTCTTTGAGATCATTATTAAGAGTATGGCACAACATCTTCTTGCTACCGGACGTATCAAGGTTAGTAACGAATTATACTGTCAAACCTATTTTTAACAAACTTTTGCTATTAACAAACACAATTAGAACCACCTTGAAAATTATACACAGAGGCAGGTTTTTATGGTGAATATTTTTTTAAAAATTCTCATTAATTTTTCAAAATGGTGGTGTTTTGTGTTGAAAATTTCACACACATATTTACTGTCATATCACCCTAATCTATATCGCCAAACTGTAGCATACAGCATGTGGTAATATTTTTTTCACTCATCGTGGTTCGTCTAACAGTCACTACCAAATTGTACGTTGAAAAATACCGTTCACTGTCTGCATTTGAAATGGGCAACCAAAGAGATTGCAGCGATTTTTCTACAAAAACATTAAAATGTTCACCTTTGTGTTTCAAACCTATGAGAGCTTTTACCACATCCACATAGTCACTGTCAGTTTGTTCGGAAATTAATGTGCACAGTTCTTTGTGGCCTAGTTGAAAATCACACTGCAAGTCTCGGAAAGCAGGAAGGTCCTTGAACATTCTTTCAAGTTCCCTCCCATCACTTGAACTAGGCCTGCTCAGTAGCTTAGTAGGGTCAAATAGGTACCCTAATGCTTTTATTACTTTTATTTCATCACTATTTTTGGCTAGCATTGAATATAGCTTGGCACAAGTTAGTGCACCACATGCCTTCAAACACTCCTCAGTTTGTCCTCTACATAGTGGTGAAACTTTGGCTAACATCTGTACAACGTTGATACCAAACTGACCATCTCTCACTAATTCACACTTCGCTTTCAGTGATTCGATTCTTGATTGTACTAAATGTGCCACAGGCTTATCTTTACTTTGAAATTCCAAAATTGGATTTGTAATTAATTTACAATTTTCTGACACAAAGGCTACTTGAACCTTGACCATTTNACATTCTTAAGGCTTGTGAGACTTCTGTGAAAATAAAATGGCGGCAAATTTTACGCTGTGAAGGAATGTTTATTCAATAAAATATTGTTTTTAAAACTTCAAATCTGACTATTGAAATATTAAAGTGTGAAAAAAATATTAAATTTTTCGCGTTAATCGTGAGAATAATAAAATTTCGCGAGAATAGCAAAATTTTGCGAAAATTCGCGATTTGAAAATATGTTGGATCACTTCATAAACATTGTGAAACGTGTAAATATAGATTTTGAAGCTACAGAAAAACAATTCGCGTTTATCGCCAATAACAAAAAAACCTGCCTCTGATTATACAGAATGTTCCCTGACTAAACAACCAAACTTTGAAAAATGGTAGGAAATTGAAAAACTAACTCAAAATCTCCTTTGAAGATTGGCTTGTTTTTGCTTCCTTTTTGAGCAAACTGCAAAAAAGTAAAAAGACTAAATAAAAAAAACATTTTTCTACATAAAAAGTGAAATAACCCTAAAAATATTATGTTTAATAAAAAACACCCTGGTATAAAATATGTGTAACATTAAACCATCACAAAGGTGACCCTTCATTGGTTTTGATCTTTTGCTCAGTTTAGGAGGAAATTAACATGAAACCTCCATTGATCTAAGTGAAAGTCATAAAAAAAACACATTTGACTAAAAAATAATAAATAAATTAAACATTAAGTTAATAATATTAAGTTAAAACGAATCACAGAATAATAAAGATGATAATAATTGACAAAGGAAAAAAAGGTGGAGATGATACAAGTGTATGGCCCACAAGTGGGGTGCCCAGCAGAAGAAAAGGATAATTTTGAGAAAGAGTCAGAAAGGCATATGGACAACAAGTGCCAGGTAGTAATGGGGGATCTTAACGTAAAAGTAGGAAAAGAGAAAGGAAGGTTAGAGTAAAGAAGGTGTTAGGAAAAGAGGGATGGGAAGATAAAAACAAGGAGGGTAGAAGGCTGTTGGTGTTATTTGCAAGAAATAAAATGAAAGTGGCAAACAACTTAAAATGACCACATGTTGTTGGCCACAGACATAAAGGAATGGGAATATACGAGAAAGAAGAATAAGTTTGTGGTGGCTAAAAAATTAAAAGGAAGGAGAGCTGTACCTAAGAAAGACAAGAAGCTTAACGCCCAAAGATGGGATGCAAAGTGCAGATGTTAAATAGGAAAGGTTTAGGTACAGTTTGGTGGGAGGACAAGTAATAAGAGGGAGTGGAAGGAGACAGCCTGATGGAATGACAGGGAGAAAGAAGTAGTAGAGGAGAAGAATAGCCAAATGATTTTTAAGAGAAGTCAAAACCATTGTTTTTTTAAAGCCAGGTCTTAGTTTAGAAACCTTGGATAACCAACCCTATTTCCCTGCCTACATTCAATTTATAGCACAAATATCTAATATTTAGTATTTAATAGTCTAGCTATGATAAATTTACAAGTGCATTTTTGATACAAAAGCTATAAAATTTAAATAAGTTCAGATATTTCAACATAAAAAAATATAGTGTGATTTCTTAAGACACCTTTCTATTTAGTTAGATGGATTGGACGTATACTTAAAACATTAAAAGCTTTGTTGTATGACAACAACCAAAGCCTTATTTTCAACTACAGCTTCAATTCACATGTTTCAATTTTTGCTTGGACTTAACATTTTAAAAGTGACCTCATACCCTTGTTATGTTTTAATATTTCCTATAGAAACACTATATTTTGTGAATTTTCCCTAAAAAATGTAGGCACTCATGTGCCTTTGTAACGAGTTACATGTAACAAGTACAACAAAATTGGGTATCACTTACCCTCTGCCCTGTTGGACTCAAAACTCTGGCGATCGTGAACATTGACCTCCTCTCTTCAACACACACTTCCATAGACTAAACGGATCTGACTTGAGAAGAAAGCCACGCCTGAAAAAAAACAACTGAAGGTGGCTTGGCGCGCGTAGTTGCCACTTCCTCCACATAGGTTATTCTTGAAGCTTTTTCTAGTTCTATGGGTGGCTGGCAGAGTCCCTGTTTTATCCCTCCTTCTCCTCTTCCCCCTCCTTTCTCTCTCCTATCCTCTCCTCTCTGTGGACATGGATGTCCTTTTGGTTGGGATATATTGGGATATTTTGTTAGTATTTTCACTCTTTGCGTCGTTGACTTGGAAAAGGTGAGAGCGGCATATTAAATTAAGAGTTGATTAAAGTTGTCAAAATTCTCTTTCAAATAATGGAGGGGAATCTCTTCAAAATTACTATTTCAGACTTGCGAATTGAAATTTGTTATTATGAGTAGAGTTTGTATACTATTTTGGGGGATATGCTGTTATCATGTATTAATATAATTTAATGCTATGGGGAACCTTGCTAATTGTTCTTATCAGAACTTGATCTCTATTTTTGCTCCAGGTGTCTGACTTTTTGGTTTAATAATAATCGCCGCTCTCATCAATTTCATTTGGGTTTTTAGGGGAATATTAGCCTTTATGATAGATATGTCCTTTTTTTTTTTGAGCGGAGGCTTGCACGCTTGATTGTTGACATGTTTCACCCCTAAAGTAATTATATGGAAAATTAACTCCCACTAGCTGTATGGTTAGACATGGCAATTCCACTTATCATTATTCAATATTATTAATGTTGTACGTCAATCATGGTAGCTATAAGGTATTATGTTAATGTTTCAAATTCTAATCTTTCTAGTCAATTTCACCATAAGTGAAGTAAAATGTGGAATTATGTTAATGTTTCAAATTCAAGTCTTTCTAGTCAATTTCACCTTTAGGTAAATTTTATGTCATATCATGAAAAGGTTTCTAATTTAAACGCTATGGATCAAAACATCTCTCATTAATAGTAATGGGTGATAATAATTTTTGTGATATGGGCAACCTACTCTAACAATGTGATATGATAAATATCTATGCCTATAACCTTTTACGTTATACCAAATGTAATTATTTTGGTAATCGATCATTGTACTTCTTCTATATTTGAATCAAATAAAATACTGTTATTCTCTTGTAACCTTCCTGACTATTATTTCTGGGGCTTAAAGGTGGTTGGTTACACCTTCCCTAACCTCTAGGAATCATTAACTTTTTTCTGTCAACTATTTCTACAACTCAACCTTTGTGACATTTTTATGTACAGCGTTAACTCTAACTTTTATATTAACATAAGGGACAGAAGCAATTTATGGTATCCTTTAACTAATTTAAATTATTATTTAATTTAATCCTAATGGTTTTTCTTATTTAATGATTATATGTTCTGTCAAATCTTAATGTATTTTTAAAATTTTATAGTCTTTTATTATATAACTCTATAAGGAAAACCTCTTTTCGCTTTATGAGGTAATTGTATTATATTTGGAAGAAGGTAGAGGAAAGGTGGATAGAAACATATAAAAGGGGGACGAACACAATATGGCCTTTACAATGAAAAGAAGAACACAGTTCACACTTTACACTGCTGCCAATGGACAAAGAGGTAATGGATGTCTCTTAAAGAAAATTGATCGTCACCGCCCAATCCCCCGACCTAGGTTTCATTCTATCGGAACTCATCAGGGAGGAGTGTGAAACGCGCAACGCAACTTCCTAAAAGAGAAAACCAAAAAAC
>CABEEJ010000331.1:42590-55439 GCA_901482245.1 Timema douglasi
TCTTTTTTTTTTTTTTTTTTTTTAGAAATCTCTGTTAATTATATTAAGTCAAAGTTCATATTCAGTTATTTGGTACATTAATAGGACCTCCTCCCTAAAATATTGATATTATTTATATATTTTTTTGACGTTCAAATCTAATTTTTTAAACTTTCAAATCTGGACATATTTTCAAAATTTGAAGGATCTATCTCTGAAATTAACTAAACAAACATTACAAATAAGATAAAAATGGTTGAATATGCATTTATTTAAATTAACATTATTTCAATTTATTATTATTATTGTATTTCCAGATGCATCGAAATGAAAGGTTCTCTGCAGATTTCTTGTTTCGAATCCAGAATCTCCTTCAAGTATTGTGTCCATACTTAATCCAGAAACATAAAGAAATGCCAGAGGAAACTCAGGAACTCAATCGAAGCCTTGCTCAATTCTTAAAAGTAAGTGATTTTATCTTTAATTTTCTTTAACATTCCTTTCATCACTTTTATTCATTTCATAATGAAACATGTATTTGATTATAAAATATGTTAATTTAAAAAATATTTCACTTTACAGAAGTGCCTGACATTTATGGATCGTGGCTATGTGTTCAAACTTATCAACTCATATTTGGATAAATTCAACCCTGGCGATCCTAAGATTTTGTATGACTACAAGTTTACTTTTCTTCAGATCATTTGCTCACATGAACACTACGTAGCCTTCAATCTGCCCTTTATTCACACAAGGATAGGAACCAAGACTAGGAGTGGTGAGAAGTGCATGTGTATTACGTTATTTCTGCTTAGTTGAGCTATATAGGAACATTAATTGTTCCATGTCTTAATGACACTTTAGACAATTTTTGATAAGCATTCTACTAATTTAAGGATTCCAGGGTTCTTTGTTTTATAGCTAATTAGAAATGTAACTAACTGGAAAGTGGATTTAGTGTTTCTTAGATCTAAGTTAAGATGAGTCTCTAAGAAACTGTGCAGTAATCAAATGTTAAAACATTTGGATATGTGCTTATTTCATAATTAATTTAAGAAATCAGAAAGCTTTTGTTCACTGTGTTTGTGAAATGAATCATTAAAATTAAATTAAAATATAAGTTAATAATAATCATAGAAGGGAACTATACGTTTCTACTAGGACAAGAACAAATTGAGAATAATAGAGTTGGGTAATTGGTTCATATGCTTTAAAAAAATACTATTTACTGCACACTGTAACATTCAATTTAGTTTTTAAATATAGCATGTGTACATAAATGTATACAAACTGACATTTTACATTTGAATTATTTCACAAAGAGATAGGATAAAACTTAATTTGCTATTGTAGGTAAATACAATAAAATATTTTCTATACTTTCCATAGATACAATTATGTACCTATACAAATGAAATAATATTTATGGCATGAAAAACTACTTGCAATGAAAGTAATCTAGGCATTATCTTAGAATGAATACTTCTCTCGTTTAAACTTGCTTGTTAACCTTGACACTTTCCCAGTGTCACATATGACCTTCCCTCAGTCAGTACAATTTGTTGGTTGACCTTTACAATTTCCCAGTCTCACATGTGTCCTTACTACCCTCAGCCAGTACAATTTGTTGGTTGCCTTGACACTATCCCAGTCTCATATGTGTCTTTACTCCCCTAAGACAATAACTTTTGTTGGCTGACCTTGACATTTTCCTAGTCACACATGTATCCTTCCCTCCTTCACTCAGTATATTATTATGATTATTATTATCACCGCGTCTTACTACCCGTTCAGGTTATACGCACTTACGCTAATGTGTAATGGTAGGGTGATTGTGAGCTGAAAAGGAGGACCTACAGTTTAACGTGGAATCCAAACCACGGTGGAGGCCTGGCATTCCCCACATTCACAAGATGTCTTGTCAGAGGTGAAAGGAAGGGTTTGGTAATCAGATAAATTTATGCCGGGACCGAGGATTGAACCCCAGCCGCCAGTATAGAAGTGTGACACCTTACCCCTAGACCACCAGGTCACCCACTCAGTATAACTTGCTTACTGATCTCAACACTTTGTCACTCACAGGAGTATCCTTTCCGCATTTTTCAACATATATTCATATATGTTGTCATTTAAATAATCACAGTCAAAACACCTTGAGTAACATATGAATTAATAAAGAAACAAATCTCAAAAATAAGATTAAAAAAACCCAGACCTTCACAGAGTGCTGACTGAAATAAAATTTGAATCTTATTTTTATTCAACACTGTTATTGAAGTTATGTGTTGAACAAGATTGGTTGCATTTTATTTACTATCTTATAGAAAAATCATGATAAAGTACTATCATGTTATAAGATGGATTATCTCCACTCTCATTTACCTATATTTTAGTTTAAAAAAGGCTATTTGTCACGCAAATCTTAACCTGTACCAAGCTTGACAAACTACAATAAGTAAATAGCCTTCAAAATATATATTAATTTTGAAAACGATATAACTAGATTGAATACATCCTTTGGATGTACTGTCTGGTTCACAACATTATAGAAGGAAAGGTTGAGGAAAGAGGAGCTTAGGAAGGAGGAGGATTCAAATATTAGATGACTTGAAGGAAAGAATAACATTCTGGGAGCTCAAGGAGAAGGTAAAACCAAACCCAAACGCCAAACAACAACAAAAAATTTTCGAGGTTGTGACCTGTTCAGTTTAATGAAATGTTTCCAATTCCTCTTGCCTTTTACCCCTATTCCGCCTTTATTTGCTTCCATTATTCTCCTCTCACTTTATCAATTGCTATTATCTGAGCTTGTATCTCTTTCTTGTCTCCCTTGAATGTGTTATTTTTACTACAAACTTCATCTGCATAATATTCTTTGGTATTATTCAAACCCTTCCTTCACCTCTGACAACACGTGTATTAATCATAACTTGTGAATGTGTGGCATGCCAGGCCTCCACTGTGGTTCGGATCCCACGTTAAACTGTAGGTCCTCCATTTCATCTCACAATCACTCTACCATTATACATTAGCGTAAGTGCATCTAACTTGCACGGGTAGTAAGATGTGGTGCTGCTAATAATAAAAATAATAACAACATCAATAACAATAACAATAGCGATAACAACAACAACAACCATCATCTTTGGCATTCCTCACTCTTCCATCCTCAATACATGACCATACCACCTCAGCGTTGCTTCCTAAACTATCTCATGTACTCCCTTTACTCCCATTCTTGCCCAGACAACTTCATTCCTTTTCCCTATGACAGCTAGCATGCTCCTCACAAATTTCACTCCCATGAACTCCACTTTCCTCGTCTTTCTTGCATTCACTGTCCATATTTGTGCTGCATATGTGACTATAAGTACAAAGTATGTTCTATACAGCATTGCACTTCAAAGATACTTCTCTTCTCCTTATTGGGTCTCTTACATACTTAAATAACAACTCCCTCTGCTCCCCTCTTCTTATTAGATCCTCTTTACTCCCACCCTTCACCTCAATCATGCTTCCCATACTTTTATAGCATATATAGGCTTTATTTACCACACAAACTCAGTAGATTTCTTAAAAACTTGCTTAAGTTCTACTCAATTAGAAAGTTTAAAATTTTTCAGCTTCATAACAGTACCAAAAAAGGTTTAAACAAAAATATATTTATACTCCTTAAAGATCTCCCAGTATAGCTTTATTTCGTATGTGACCTTGACATTCAAGCAAGACATACAATAAACTCATATTGTGTCCTTTCAGAATACATGAGTGAGTTTTGTTTATCAGAAGAGTTTTGCAAACAACATTTTCTTGTTGGTCTCCTGCTACAAGAAGTGCGCACTTCCCTCAATGAAGTCTTCCAAGTTCGTAAGACTGCAGTGGCGACTCTCAGAGACTTGTTGGCTAAACATGAGCTGGATGACAGGTATCAAAATAAGGTAAGTCTTACTAGTGCAAACATAAACCAAATGACAGGTAACACAATAAGGTAAGTCCTAGTGCAAACATAAACCAAATGACAGGTATCAAAATAGTATCAATTTTGTCATAAAAAACAGATCAAATACTTATTTGACTTTTTTACCACTGGTTTTTGGTTGAGGGAAATAGATTTTCTAGAGTGGGAACTTTGATTGGTTGTATGATTATTATGAGAAAAAATTTGTCATGGTGTATTTGGTACTCTATTTTTCTGGCAATTTCAGGCAAAAAAAGGCAAAGAACTATGATGTTTGTTACTTAATAAAGATATGTTAAGTTTTTACATTGTTAATTCTCATTAAACTTAACTTAATTGATCATTATTGACATATAAAAGGCCAAGTAGTCAATTTCATGGAAAATAAAAGATCCAAGTTTGTTTTGTGTTATCTTTGTAAAATACAGTTAATAATGCTACATTGAACTCTAGAACTCTTTTGATATTCACTTTAATGTGCCAAGTAAAAGTTAGTAAAAACATGTCTCACTTTATTTTGGGGTCTATAGGTGTACGGTATTGGTATAGTTCAAGCACAAACTGGGCAATAAGTGTAAGATAAGGTAACTCATAGTTACCTGCTTCAATCACAGAATGGTTTAGACTTAAAGTGTCATATTCTCAGTGGACTAGACTGATTATGACTGTGAATTCGGGATATTAATTCTATTCGGGTGTACTGGGGGCGGGGGTGTTAAATGTTTTTCAACTTTCGCCATGCAAATGTAAGTACACTTCCCCTAAATCCAACCTTATCTCATTCCTAACACATTAGCTTAGTTACTACATAAGCATATAAATCAAATGGACAGTACAACTGTATTATATAAAATAAAAGGGATGTCGGGTTTTTAAGGATGGAATGGTTTATTTCTAAATGATTTTAAATTCGTTGCGGTGTTTGGGCAAATTGGGGGAGCATGACTAGGGGCTAGATGCTGTGAAACTAGGTAGAGTGAGAATGCTCAAAAAGGACAAGGCAAGGTCATAATAAACTGGTCCATAATATCCTGTGGCTAGTCACAAAGCTAAGCCACCCCATCCATTTTTGTATATTGCAAGAATTGGGTATTTCTGACTATCTGCTCAATTAAGAATCTTTGCATCGTTACCCCAAAATTTGTACGGTATATCCATAGGCTTGTTATCAAAATGAGCAATTTTATGGGAGGAAATATGTGTAAATTAAAATCATATGGCTCTTTTTTACTTATTACAGCCCTGATATAATTTCTGCTTTCCTTATACCCAAGTTTGACTGTGTATATACATGTGCATAGAAATTAAATGAGATCACATCAGTAATGAGAAAAAAAAGCCATAATGATGTAATTCGTCCTCACACACACAATAATAATGATGATGATAATGATAATTATTATAATTATAATAATATTACTAATATCAATATTATTAATAATAATTATAATAAAAAAAATCCCAAATGTATTAAAATAATTTTTTTTAGAGATGGAAACTTGTATTCTCAATTATTTAGACCCCCTGAATCCTATGGTACTCACAGTTTTGAAATTGTAAAAATCTCAAAAAATATTTCAACTACAATTTTAAAGACCTTGATTTGATAAACAATTCTTAGCAATTGTTAAAAGGAATTGTATAGACTTGTGTAGTAAAAAAAANAAAAAAAAAAAAAAAAAAAATTGTATTCGTATGATTAACTTATAAAAAAAAATTATTTTCATTGTTGCTTATGATGTAATAGACATTATAAAACAATATATAATTTGTAAAGGGCACCAAACCTTAAACAACTTTTTAATTGTTTAATACAATTTTAAATATTTTCATTTTAACTAAAATGGAACATTTTTAAGATTTGAGGTTTTGAATTTGGATTAAAGATTCAAAAGAATGTTTTAAGATTCTGATTTAAGAGATATAGGATTCAAACCAACCCTCATTTTATTTAATTAGTAGTAGTTATTGAAAATTTTAAACAAATGGTCCCCTGTGACACTCAATATACACATTTTTTTTTATCTGTTCATATGCAATACAATTCACTGACAAAATAAATTATAAGTGTCACAGTTGACTATCTCTATACAATTTTTACTCTCCCATCCATAAAATTGATAATTTCCCTATGATTGTTATGTGCATTCTATTCAGATTTTTAAAACTTGCTGCCGCTTCTTTCCATATTTCTTTTGTTTTTGGTACCTAAGAAAAATAATAGAAAAATTAAGTTTCTAAAATATTTTTTTTTTACTTCTATCATTTCTATGAAAATTATCTATCAATTAAAATTATTTTAAAACACTTGTGCTATTTTTTTATTCTGTATTTTAATTACCATTTTTATATTGCTTGATAGGAAAAAATAATTATTTTTCACTTTTTTAAATAACCTTCATGTGTACCATATTAAAATAATAGAAAATAGAAACAAGTATGAGTAACTGGATGCAAATTTGTAGAGCTTCTTTGAAATCATATCAAAATCCAGGGAAATTTACCATAAAAAGGACCTTTGTAGCTGGGATAATGAGGCTTGTGTTTTTAAATCTCATCTAGGATAAATGTCGAGAACTCTCTGAATGAGTGTGTGACTGATATTGCCTGTCTTGTGTATGCAGGGTCAGCTTTCACGTATATTGGCACTATATGTGCCATGGCTAGGAATAGTATTGGAAAACCTCAACAGGCTGAATGCTATTCAGGAGGAGTCGACCAAGCAAAGCTTGGACATCCTCACGGCACACGGTTCCAATAGTCACATGTCTTCCAGCAGCTCCTTCCTAACCTATAAGGACACTAACAGCTCCTCCTCTGTGGGGACTCCTCGTTCCGTCAACAGGCTCACATTGCATCTAGACCAAGGCCAAACTGCTAGCTTTAGGGACTCAGCCTACTTTTCAGCCATTGCAGGACAAAGTAAGTATATGGAAGATATTGTATTCAAATCCTGGTTTAACAAGTTATGGACTCAAAGTTTTCACCTTTTTTATAAAGACCACAAGTTTTTTTTTTTTTCCCTAAATGCTATCAATGTAGCAGGCTACAGTTTTAAAATACCATGTTTTTAATTAAAAAAATGGTTTAACTCTAGAAAATTTCTCTAAAAGTAATAATATATTATATTTGGAAGAAGTTACAGGACAGGTGGATAGAAACATATAAAAGGGGGACAAACACAATATGGCCTTTACAATGAAAAGAAGAACACAGTTCACACTTTACACTGCTGCCAATGGACATTACCTCTTTGTCCATTGGCAACAGTGTAAAGTGTGAACTGTGTTCTTCTTTTCATTGTAAAGGCCATATTGTGTTTGTCCCCCTTTTATATGTTTTTATCCACCTGTCCTGTACCTTCTTCCAAATATAATACAATTACCTCGTAAAGCGAAAAGAGGTTTTCCTTATAGAGTTATATCTAAAAGTAATAAGAAATTAAATAAGCCCAAATCATCCGCCAATGCTAAACTTTAACTTAATAGTTACAAGATGTCTTATACAGACATACCTTATGGCATTTGGAACTCAAAAGTTCATTGCCAAAGTACACTACCTATCTCTATCTTGAGCTTGTTCTGTCCATTCCACCACAATACATCCTCTCTCTTTCAGGTCCATTCTAATGTTATCCTCCCACTTGCATCTAGGTCTTTCCACTGCTCTCTTCCCATTAGGTTAGCCAATCACTCCTTGAATGCATTTCTTGTTTCTACCATTCACACCACTTGTCCTGACCACGGTAATCTGTGATATTTGACTACACTAATAATATCTGGGGAAGAGTCTCATATTAGATCACACTATTTAAACATGTATAAATGTTTTTTTTTAAGTAAGCTTATCTTATTCCATTACTTGTCAACAATGTTGTGTATATTTATTAAGGGTGTTTAATAGGATTATTTATAGAATCGAATAATTTCAACTCAAATATCAAAATTTTGGACAAATACCGAACAGTACAAGTAGATTTTTCTTACATTGTTGATAAAAACAATTTAAATTAGTAAATTCCTATTGAAAATGTGGTTTATATTTAAGTATGCAAGATGCAAAAATTTATTTCAAAACATTGTTAATTGAGCTAGTATTAATAAAAAAGATTGAATTTAAAACAAAACTTCAGGCAATTGAAAGGAACTTTTGATCCAGTTTTTTTAGGCGAGTTTCACCTAAATTAATTTTTTTTTTAATTTCATGACAAGTTTTTGAAAGAAATTTAAATTTAAAAATGGCATGGAGAATGTTGAACTCAGCGGTGTAGAGCCTTTATTTATTTGAATTAAAACATTATTATTACCTATTAGAAAGGGTAAAATATTGGGGTGATTAATAAACAAGGTCATATTTTGATTCTTTCATCGTTTCTATTATTTCAAAGTGTAGTTCTCATTTTCTAATATGCAAGACCTACTCTTGTTTGTGTATTGATTAGTATTCAACCCAATGTTTGGTTGGATCCTAAACAATTCCGCTGTCAGCTCTAAACCTAGGCAAAACTGAAAAGGTTGACTAGGTAAATTAGGAGTGGGGTAGTTTCCTGTTGCTTTTTTCACTGAGCCAGAAGGTACTATTTCACATCAGTTTGCCAAGCCCACCAAAATGCATACACCAAGTGACACCTTCACTTCATCCATCACAGGAACGTGCTGTATACTGATTAATGATTAAAATTAGTTCTTGACCCCTTTAAATGTTCTCTAGGCTTGACACACCCCTTAAATGTTTTCTAAGCTTTAAATCCCTTAAATGTTATCTAGACTTGACATTGCTTTTAATCTCTATTATGTTTAGGTCACCTCCCTGTCCAGCTAAAAAAAACTAACAGGCTCACTCAAATGGTTGACCTTGCAATATTTCCTTCCCCCTTCATTTTCACTTGCAGTGAAATATGGTAGAGTAGCTATTTCTATCCTTCTCTAAATGTTTCATTGAAAGAACTTTCACTAGTAGACACTTGGCTCCCAATTGTTTGTCTCTCCACCAGCCATAAAAACCCTTCCCCCTTCTTCCAACCCTTAGGCAATCTACAACCTCTTGCTCTTTGTTAACATCAGTATTCCCCCCTTCTCTAATCAATAGTTGGCGGTTAATTATTTAAAATTTTGAATATTCGTACATCCCTAATATATATTTACTCTTACGTATCTTGTAAATGGAAAATTCATTCAGTCTAAAATTTGACATCACCACTGTGTCTGGTGGGAATACCTATTCAACAATATTTAAATGCATTGTTTGCTTTTGTTCAGATCTTATTAACGGAAACTCATCTGTGAGTCTGGATTCGGATACATCCACTGTGTCTGGGGATGCTCAGTCCACGATATCCCAGGAAACAGCTATTATCAGAGAACCTGATAATGAAGCCACTAAAGATGCTGCAACTAAGACTCATTTAAGGTAGAAACCAAAACTCAAATCAAATACTTATGACTAAATATTTCACTAAATTTTGTAAAAAAAAAAGCAACATACCTTTATTGTATTTTTATTCAATTTCATTATGATTTAGTCAATCCCTTACAGCAACAAAGATATAAAAAAATAGCATTTTAAAATGTTATTTTTTTAGTTAAAAATTATCAAAAAACAATTTTCATTCAGTTATATTTATAAAACTTTGTCTTAATGTGATGCATAGCTAACACTTAACAAGAATATAATTTAAATATTTAGCTCTAATAAAAACATTAAATATAACATATTTAATATATTATTCTTTTGCTAAATATTTAGGAGAGAAATTTTCTCAGATGTGGTTTTTATTCTTATTTTCCTATCCTATCTTCATGCTAATGTTGGGGCGTCTATACTAAATTATAGTCTTTATCACACTTTAATTATACTGTTTTGGACCCCTCTCATATATTTAAAAAGTTATGGATGAAGTGTATTTTTCTTTAATAAACTGTATATAAAATATCCTTTTAATACTTCATCCTTAGAGAACCACACGCTTTTAGAAATAAATTCAAATCACTACGTTTTAAAAATACGTTTTTTTTGTGTGTATAAAGACTAACTCTGTTCTATTCTGAAGAAGCATGTGACGTGCTGGCTCCCTCTATTCAATAGTGAGCCAGCCTTCACAACACCTTTTGCCAGGAGTTTTTCCATTAGTTAGTCTTAACACTAGTGACAAGAGTTCCAAGAGGCAAGGGGTAGGTCATATATAAGCCACTTGTGAGTATTAATAAAATATAGTAACATAAATCTGCACAGCACACGGCACACAGAAAAACAATTTTAGCAAAAACTGTATCACATAATATCACATATTCACTGCCGAATGTGTTATTGTTCAAATAAATCATGGGCAATATTGAAAGTCTTGTTTATTTAATAAGATTAAGTATCAAAAATAATCAGATCAAATAACCGCGGGTAAGTGCGCAGTAAGGCATATTCGCGTCGTCACCACCGTAAAACCTAATATTGTTATAAATAGTGCTCAATCACAGGGCAATATCAACAAATATCTCACTTTATAGATCCTAATTTCCATAATTGGCTCCCAATCGTATGGCTGAAATTGCACCTAAGGTAATCACATATTGGGACATTAAATCCATTGATACAGACAAACTGAATGCTGATGCTCAATCCATGCCCTGGTACCTGGTTAACACTAAATTAAACATTAATGACAGGGTACATCTTTTTAATGATATGATCCTTGACTTGTACGATAAACATGTACCAGTAAAAACTTGACGTGTTAGTAGACCACCTGTGGCTTGGATGACTAAAGGCATTAGTTTATTGAAGAGGAGACATTACCAAGCATATGAAAAATTTAAGCGAGAGTCAAAAATCAAGCCACTTACAGGCAACATAAATTTTTAGGAGTATAAACGTATGTGTAATAAATGTACCCAGGCCACTAGGAAAGCTAAAATGGACTTTTCCCTTTCAATCCCTGATACTAGCCCAGCACCCAAAAAACTGCAGAGGATGGGAGTGGGACATACACTATCCAAAAGAAATCATATGCGCATCAGTCGCTATAAACGACATTTATGCCTCCAATGCACGTAATTATAATAATGACTATAATGATGACAGTACTTTTTACTTTGCCCATTTGACTCATCGTGAGGTATACAAATCAATAATGAGAATAAAATCAAAAGCACAGGGTATAGACAAAATTTCAATATTGCTAATACAAACAATTTTAAGAAATTTTATTTCAACAATAACTGACTTATTCAACTTCTCACTCATGACCAGACAGTATTTTGCACTTTGTAAACTCGCGCTTAGTATGCCAGTACCTAAAAAATGACTAGCAAAAGATTAACATGACTTTAGACCTATAAGTATACTTCCGTCCCTTTCTAAGGCACTAGAATTCCTAGTGCATCAACAAATTTACAGACACATTAACAAACACAATTTGTTAACTTCTCATCAATCAGGATCCAGATCACATCATAGTACATGTACCGCATTGATAAATGTCACAGAAGACATCAGACTAGCCATGGATAAGTGCGAGCTAACACTTCTTATATTATTAGATTTTTCAAAAGTTTTTAATACGGTGGATTTTAATATTCTATTAGCAAAATTGCATGCATTATTTAATTTCTCTCCGGGCAGTATAAAGTGGATGAGATCATATTTGCATGGTTGTCAGCAAAGTGTTATGATAGGCAACACGTTCTCAACATGGCGCCCAGTTGAGGCTGGTGTTCCACAGGGCTCAGTTTTAGGGCCATTGCTTTTTTCTCTATATGTGAACATCACTTCTTCATTGTCACACTGTAAATATCATATGTATGCAGGCGACCTTCAAATATGTATTTCCACTGACCGTTCTTCAATAAATACAGTCATACAACAAATAAATATTGACCTAGCTGCAATAAATGCTTGGTCTGAAAAAAAATGGACTTAAATTGAACCCTGATAAAACTCAAGCCATTCTTATAGAAACCACAGCAGACTACTACTGAATGTGGACCATTCCCTGTTGACTTACATACGATTAAGAGTAGCCACAGTACAACTAACAAGAATTACTAAAAACCTTGGTGTGATTATTAATGAAAATCTTAATTGAACAGATCAGGTAACTTTGATTTGCAAGAAAGTGTATGCCTGCTTACATTCATTGAGAAGACTAAAGAATTTCCCCCCGAAAAATGTACGAATTATCCTTGTCCAGAGCTTAATAATGCCACACTTAGACTACTGTGATATAGTATACAATGATTTACGAGATGATCTAGCAGAACGACTACAACGACTACAAAACATGTGTGTTCGATACATATTTAATTTAAAACGGCATGACCATATTCCTAAGTATTTTAATAAACTGGCTTGGTTAAGAATAAATGAAAGGCGAAGGCTACACTTATTAGTATTGCTTGCTTCACAAAATATTATCAACATCTCAGCCTCAATACCTCTCCTCACGGTTCCTATTTCTGAAAGATAAACAGCCGAGCTACTAGATCAGAATCCACTCTACAGATGTATATTCCCATACACAGATCTAAACCATATGCTCGTTCTTTTACTGTCTTGGCATCACAGGCTTGGAACAAACTAGATAACTCTACTCATCTTCTAACATATATACTCCCCTTCAAGTGCACGGTTAAGCAATTTATCTTGTCTGATAACTAAACTGAGTTCTAGAAACTACTTGAGCTTTAAATGAGTGTATGAACGAGCATGTGAATGTTTTTCTACTTATTTTAATATTCCTTTATTAAATTGTATTTCAATAAATGTAATAATGTATGTTGTATTCAACACTGGTTAAGTGGAAGAGAAGGCTAACGCCTTAACCTCGCCAGATAAACAAAGGCTATTATTATTATTCTCTTCTTTGTCATCACCTTCACTTCACACATCACCATGCTAAATTTAATTCCACACTCTTTCAC
>CABEEJ010000331.1:55545-101346 GCA_901482245.1 Timema douglasi
CACACTCTTTCACTTCCTCATTCTACTTATAGCTGTTCCAGTACTTCCTATTCCTTTTCCCTCCATAAAATCAAGTCATCAACAAACATCATGGCCTTAATTTTTTCTTTTCTGAATTTACTTGCCACTCTAACCATGACAAGCTTAATACCATTACAAATGGTAGTGGTGAGAGAGCACTCCCATGCTTCAGTCAATTTTTTTTATTTGAATTCACTTTGTTCACATCTTCTCTCTTAACCCAACTCGTGTAGTCCTCATACATACTCTTTACTCTCATTACAACTCCTCTTTATACACCATTCTCATCCATCGCTTTCCAGACTTTATTTCTATCCACACAATCATATGCCTTCTCCACATCCATAAATACGACTACTAAGTCCTTGCCAAATTCAAACCTACTTTCCATCAGCTGTCGGATGGGAAAGATCAAGTTTATTGTAGACCTTTGTTCCCTAAATCTGTATTGTTCCTCTCTCCACCTTCCTTCTAATTTTTTTTCTTATTTTATTGTCCAGTATATGCTCATATATTTTTGAGCAGTGACACATCAACGTTATTTCACTATGACACTCTTCCCCTCTTAAAAATTACTACTATGATTCCCTTCTTCTAGTCTTCCGGTACTCAGTTCTCCTTTAATATCACTCCCAGCATCCTGTATATTCATTGTATTATCACTTCTCCTGCATATCGTTATCATTTCCACAGGTAGTTTGTCCACACCTGGTGCTTTTTCTTGTCTCATCTTAATGCATCTTCCTCTTCTTTCCATGTGGGACCCAATCCCACCTCTTCTGATAACTCTTAATACTCCTCTGCTTCACTAACATCCCCTTCCTCTTCATGGTTAAACATCTGAAAATATTCCCTCCATAATTCCTTTTCTTCTTCGCTTGTCTTAATAATTTTTCTTTTTTCATCCATTCTATCTTCTTATCTCTTCTCTTTCCTCATGTTACCTACCTGGCTATATATCACCTTCTTAATTCTTTCCATATCTCTTTCCAGCATCTCTCTCCATTTTTGCATACAAGCCTTCCTATCTCTCCATACCACACACTTTGCTCTTCTATTCTCCTTATACTCATCCTCTGTTACCTCATTCCTATTCTTAAACGTCCTTTTAATTGTTTTGTTCTTCTCCTCTACTGATTCTTTCACTCTGTCTTTCCACCATGGGGTCTCCTCCACTTTATTTTATCACTTGAACTCCTACATACCTCCTATGCAGCTCCCACCAAACTTTTATTAAACCTTTCCCATTTTTGCTCTAAATTTTGCATTTCATCCTTGTGCATTAAGCTTCTTGCCAAGTTCTTAAATATGGTTCTCTTTCCTTTTCATTCTTAAGCCTCCACACCTTATTTTCTGTTTTTTTTTACCTTTCCCCTAAATTCCCATACCTATACATCTGCCACTAAGCAACCTGTGATCACTATCTAGAGAGACACTTGGTATTACCTTACCATTTACATTCTTTCTTTTCATATACTTGTCCCTAAGGAAGTAACCTATTAATGACCTTTGCTCCCCACCCCAGCTGTATCACATAATTTTATGAGTTTCTATTTTCTTCTTGTACCAACTCTTTGCCACCTTCATTCAATTTTATGCTCATCTTTCCAGTAATTATCATCTCGCTCTCCCCACCACTCATATTCTAACGATTCCTCAAAACCTCCTCTCTCTTTTCTTACTTTTTCATTCAGACACAAACTTGACAAGCTGCATAGTAACACAACTCAAGATGAGGCCAGCTCAACAGGCACTTATAGAGGGCATTTTTATGGTTCGGTTGGTAGGCCATCTCTTGTTTACATCACTGCACCATTTATAGTTAGTGGTCCAAATATCTCAGCATTTGGTTCATTTTAATATCCTGTTTAGTTTTACTTATGTTATTTGTTAGGTATTTTAAAATCCTTGGCAAGCTCTCCAGAGCACTTATTTTTATAATTGGAAGAATCTACATTTGTTTTTCTATCACTAACACATTTTATAATCTCTGGATGTTCCAGGTCCCATAGTGTTACCCACTCAAGCCAACTAATCCGCTATGATAAGCTTCACACCACCGAAGTGAAAGATCTTCTTTTGTGTTTCATGATGGTAGTGAAATACCTTGATAACCAATATCTTATAGCGTGGTGGCAGCAATGTACGGAGACAGAGTTATTGAGTTTCTTCAGATGTATTGAGTAAGTAATAACATTAATTAAAATCTTCAATTACTTATAGATGCTGGAGTTAAACATTAACAACTGTATCTATGTGTAAACCAAGATACAGGAAAGATCGATAAAAAAACATAAAATGGGACGAACACATAAGGGTTTTTACAATGAAAAGAAGAACACAGTTCACGCTTTCCAATGCTGCCATTGATCAAAGAGGTTGCTGCCTCTTGAATAAAATTGACCATTACCGCCTAATCCCTCGACCTAGGTTGCTTTATATCAGAACTCATCAGGAGGGAGTGTAAAACGTGCAACACAACTTCCTAAAATAGGGGTAAATAAAAAGTGTATATTCACCTTTCCTTTGCCTAATTCTGAATATCACAAAATACATCAAAACATGAAAAGAGGTTTTCCTTAATTTATATTATATTCACAAAAAATGTCCATTTGCTGTGTTTGTTCTTTATGTTCTTACCACTTCCTTTTTATCCAGTTTGGGTTTTTTGGTTTCCTCTTTTAGGAGGTTGTGTTGCATGTTTAATACTCCCCGCTGATGAGTTCCGATAGAATCAAACCCAGGTCGAGGGATTTGGCGGTAACAATCAATTTTATTCAAGAGGAAGCAATTACCTCCTAGTCCAGTGGCAGCATTGTAAAGTGTGATCACTGTTGTTCTTTTCATTGTAAAAGCCATAGTGTATTGGTTCCCTATTTTTTACATGTTTATATCCACCTTTGCTGTACCTTGTTTCAAATATAACAAAATACCTCAAAGGCGAAAAGAGGTTTTTCTTAAAGAGATATATGTGTAAACCAAGTAATTTATAGCAGAACTTTTTTTATGTAGATAACTAATAGTTATTAATATATTGGTAGGGACCTTCATTTTTTACCATATGTTTACTTCATTTTATAAGCCAGGCGAATTTTTTAGATTCCATTTGAATTCACTCTTATAGAGTGACTCACTTGGAATAGAACATTGGACCAAATCATGGTTTAAGTTAGAAGGAATATCTTAGTGATGCTTTATTATAAATTGTGTGTATGTAAATAAAATAGTAATAAAAACAAAAATCTGTTTCTAAAACTAGCCATTAGTGCCACAGTCTTAGTTTAAACTAAAATACTATGTAAAGAAAAATGTTCTCTTGTAAAATTTATATTAGAGCCTCATTATTAAAAAGTTTGACTAAACTCTTAATTTACTAGTTAAACCTTGATTTTTTTACTTTAATTTTATTTCTAACCAACGTTGGCAGTTCCCTTGTTAGAAGTTTGAATGACAATTTTCTTTATGCTGACAGATTTTTTTTTCTACTCACTTTTCATTGAGAACTTAGTTTTGGAACTAAGCAGATTTATTTTTATTTTCCATATTTTTTCTTTATTTTTAATTGGGAACTTAGATTATATATATAGTCTCTATAAAAATAATACATAAAATATTATGATAAGGTTGAAAATTTTCCAAATTTTCATTTTCATTTCTTACACGTGGATATATTTAATTTAATGCTATTAATATTTTGAGTAGTCTATTTGTGATGGAAATGTATGTTAAGTGATATTAACATGACCTGCATTCCTCTAGACTAGAGGGGTGGTATATCAACCACAATTTATTTGGAACCCTGATCTCATGGCCCAAAGATTTGAGTAGCTAATTCTGATCTTAGGTTTATATGTATGAAATAAAGTGCCTTTAGCAAAAACAATTTGTAATAAATAAAATGATAAAATAGTAGGAAACTAGTAGAGCACAAATAAGAGTAAAAACACTAACACATATTTACACACACTTTATTATTTCAATACTTCCACAGGAAGTAGTGGTAGCACTACTACTACTTTCTGAGGAAGATGCTATAATAGTTTCGAAATATCAAAGTGTGTGTAAATATATGTTAGTGTTTTTACTTTTATTTGTGCTCGGCTAGTTTCCTACTATTTTATCATTTTATTCATTACAAATTGATGTTAGGTTTTACATCTACTATATTGCTTAGTGTTTATAAAGCTATCTGAGCTTTATCAATCTAATTTCAGAATATGTCTTCATCAATTCAAATATCTGGGGAAGCGACAAATTGCTACCAAGCTAGGCTCGACTAAGCCAGGAGCAATCAAAGCTATGACATTGCCTGCCCGCATGCAGCCACCAGACTTTTCTGGAGATGTTCCTTCAGCACTAACCATCCACACTGGCAGTAACAGCATTGGGAGGGACAATATTCAACAAATTGGTATGCATTATTATAGTGAGCTTGAACACACTTCTTTGTGTGTTAATTACATGCATTTAAAGACAAATTGAACATTCTTTATTTTAATCCCATCTTTCCATTCTTCTTATATTAGAAATTATATAGCTATTTTTCCCATCAACATTCAATCAACTCTAAAGGGACAAACCCTTTTTAATTTTAAGGCATATAATCTTATACAGATACACGTGATAGTAAAAAATAAAAGCTAAAACCCAATATGGCCTTTACAATGAAAAAAGTAACTCAATTAACATGCTACATATGTTTTTACTCCAACTAAATTGGGTCAGAACTATAAATACGTTAGATACTTTTATTTATTTTTTTAGATTTTTACATCCATTACTGTTTCCAGCCTGTGGTCTGGGTCAGTTTTTTTTTATTTAAGTCATATATTTTCAACTGCCAGCTTGCTAGGCCTGTTGTAGCTTCATATGCCTTATAATCTAACTTAAGATTAGGACACGCACAACATCTAGTCCCTGGCCATTAATTAATCACTGTTAAAGGGTAAACCTTAGGGCTCTGTGAGTACTCGGATTTTGAGCTTCAAGCCGAGCTCGTCATTTAAGCTCAAGATTGAGATCGAAAGTATTGTATGCTCGTCATTTTCGATTTTCCACTTGATGAACGTAATAATCAATTTATAAAACTCAATGGTAACCATAGGCTATTATTATTGTTAAGACTTAGATAAAAACTTAAGATTACCACTATAAAGTGAAAGGATATAATACACTGATGAATTAATAAAATGTTAAACATTATTAAAAGGTTGAACTTGATATACTTTAATGTCAAAAAAACAACGGTTAAGATGTACTTTCAACAAGCATAAATATGTCATGATAAGTTTTAAAATGTATCAATAACATCATCAACAACATTATTTGACCATAAGTTGACATCAATTTAAAAAAATAACATATACATCATATTAAAATATAATTAAAATATCTAAAACAAAAATTGACGATAACACATAGCTTACATTCAAACACTGATGTTAAAAAGTTAAATACAATTAACCTCGTAGGTATAGCGTTTTTCAAAATGATACAAAAGAATGTGATTGTAAGATCTTGAACTGTGATTAAACTTTGGTAATTAATATAAGTTTAAGTATAGAATCTAAGTCTTATTCTTGTTTAGTCCCATTACTTCTTTAGCAGGTAATTGGTGTTTAAAAGAAAGCCGATTCAATTCCTGCCGACATATTTCGGTACGATTACACCATAATCATGGCCACTGTAAAATGAAACCAAAGACTATTAGGAAGACTGTAGAGAGAGAAAAACAAAAAATAACGCTATCCAAAACTTGAAAAAAGCCAAATAGTTAAACAAACAAACTTACCAAAAGTCGTTGTGCGGGAACACAAGTTGATGTTATGACATAGATTGAGACTAATTGGTGTGTGGTTGGTTATGTGGGAAACAAAATACTAGCGAAATAGTGCCATGGTAACGAAAGTTTATATGATCACGGTGTAAACTGATAGTAGGGAATGTGCTATTGAAACAATGAATGTGAAATAATGAGTAAAACAAGGATGGATAGATTAATGGAAGGATAAAAAATGAGGGACTGGTAAACTAATCTTTTCAACTCCTGCTCGATCAGGTCATTGACTACGCTGAAGGGAAGAGCAGGATAACTAAGGTTACAGGATTTTAATATTTTTAGGTAGATGTGTTAACGAGTTTACAAGGATTTGGTTAGATTGCTATAATTGTTCATTAATGATTGATTTATTTTGGAATAAAGCTGCTTGTTTGAAAAATTTACCTGCAGTGTTTAATTTTGTGCCTTTGTGAGAAATGTAAAGGGGGTACCTTGCATTGTTCTTTTGGTTTGGGTTGATAGTTGAAATTCTTTTAGATGATCTGCAAATTTTGATTTTGTCCTTTTGTGTATAAAATCTGAAATATGTTCTTTGTAATACCTTTAAAGTTTCCACCAATCTTTCCAATGTAGATACTATTACATTCACATGTAAGTTTGTTAATCCCATTTTTATTATATTTATCATTTTTGTTTAAATTGCTATTGCTGAGATTTTTCTTTATTGTATTGTTGGTGGAAAAAGCCATGTTGGGATTGTACTTTTTAATAATGTTTATGATGTGTTGGGTTTTGGGACCATTGTAAGTGAATTTGACCCATTTATTCTTTTTCCTCGAACAGTTATGGTTATCATTAGTAAGGGTAGTTGAGAAGTTATGCGATCTTAGTTTATTCTTTTTGTTTAGTTATGATTTGGTAGATGAGGGA
Source organism: Timema douglasi (assembly GCA_901482245.1). Lineage (NCBI taxonomy): Eukaryota > Metazoa > Arthropoda > Insecta > Phasmatodea > Timematidae > Timema > Timema douglasi. Next base: position 62,276 of record CABEEJ010000331.1, read on the forward strand.
ATGAGAGTACCCATTGTTAATGGCTATTAATTTAATAGTGTTGAGCTCAGTTTTATAGTTGGATTTACTGAGTGGGATATTTAATAACCGGTGAACTAGACTATTGAAGGCGGCGAGTTTGTGAGAGATGGGATAATTAGAATCTTTAATCATTACTGCTCCTTACTTTATTATTATTTAGAATGTTTTCTAAAATGATAGCCTATTATATTTAGATAATTTGTATTTACACCTATAAATCATTCATTTACTTAATATATTGTTAAAATTAATATCAATGTTTACATCAATGATGTAATCAAGTTTTAAAACTACTTTTGACGGGTGAAAAAATTCTATATTGTTGGCCAGTTTGAATTAATCTTGATTGAAGTTGTGTACTTGTATTGGCATGACAAAGCAATGAAAATAAAAATAGCTAAATAGATTACTAAACAATTGAATAATTATTATTTTTACTATTTTTATCTGGTCCCTTTCCAAAATAAAATTTAATATCAAGAATATTTTATATTGAAGGTTCTTGAACTACAGATATTTTAAACTTGTACTAATTAATAGATCTACGTTTGAATACAAAACTAGCTCTAGTTTATTTACTGTTTAGTTATATACTTATGTTGGTTAACCTGTCTGAAATTAGTGTTGATCATCATCCTTTTACTCAACAACTCTAAAGTTTGAGTAGGGATCAGACCCTTGAATCCTTCGAAGTCCTCAAATCATTAAGAATATTTGAGATTCAAGAATTTGAGACTCTAAAAAAATTAAATTTTTCAAATGAAATTGGTTTTAACCTCTAATACTGCTTATTGGTGGCTCAGAACTATTTATAATTATAGGATGAACTTAACAACCAGGCCCCATAACAGTAATTTAACACTTAACTGAGTCTATGAATGTTATAATTAATGGATTATAATAAAGAATGTTAAAATTTAGTTACTATTTGTAATTTTTTATATTCTATTATATTTATATCTACTCTTATGTTCTTAATTTTTTTCATGATTCATTTTAATAATTGAGATTCAGTATGTGTAAGAAAAATTGAGAGGTTTAGATTAATAAAATAGTTAGTTTAAGTTTAATTTCAATAGAAAAAAATGTGTTTAGCTGTGACATATAATTTTTAATTACTTTTATAACCAATTTGTGGAGCTATATCACTGATATTGCGCTAAAACAAATTTCACTTGAAAAATTGAGATTTTTTGTTTAAGGATTTGACTCTTGAATTCTCGAATCTCGAATATCTTTAAGGATTTGAGGGTCCCATCCTTAATAGATATATTTTATTTCTTCCAAGTTTTGAAATATGTTTTCATTGTTTCAGTTGGTGATACTGAATCAAGCAAGTTGTACCAAGCTCTCCTGGAAGCCAACATGGCAACAGAAGTTGGGTTGATTGCTCTTGATGCTCTGGGACTTTATTGCATTCATTTCAAAGACAACTTATTGTCCTTGCAAGGAGAGAACGCCATCATGCGCAAAGTGTTTGACATATACTTGTCCTTTCTTCAGGTCGGACAGTCTGAAACACTGTTCAGACATGTTTTTGCTGCCCTCAGAGCTTATATCAACAACTTCTCAGTAGCGCTCTTCCAAGGTAAGTAGAAATTACATTACTCATCCCTCCTTCAGATAGGACAGTCAGATAAAATATTCAGAACACATCATATCAGCCATTTTAATGTTACATTCATACACTATAATTGAACCAAATTAGCCTTTTTGGTGGAAAAAAATTATATAGTTTTGAAATTTGGTATACATATTCTTTAGTACTGTAGATTAAAATATCCTTCAGATTTCCTCTACCCGGGTGGAGCTACATCTCTTAAAACTGAAAAATACCCCCAAAGGTGTGCTAGTTTGACTTTTCCCATTTATCTTGTAAACAAGTAATAGCCCAAAAAATCTTACATTGAGTAAAATGGACGAGAACAAATATTTGAACAAAAACAATCCTACACAGTCTGCTATGCTAGTATGCATCGTAAAGAGGTCGGGAGTAGAAGATAGATTTTGGCACACAGTGCAACGCTTTAGGTTCATAAATAACTAGCTAACGGTTATTATTTAGTTAAAAATGCTCATAACTTAAGTTGTAGACCGTGAAATTCTCGATCAGAATATGACACCTCTTCCTGCAACGTCATTAACAACAACTGTCTTCTCAAGTTTTTCAATTCCACTTTTGTAACCAGGATCATTCTTCCATGTTGAATGGTCTTTGTAGAGGAAATCGCTGCTGATAGAAAATCTCATGAATAAAGTTTTAGTACCAAGAGTTACCAAACACGAAAACTCGATGTTTGTAAAAGAAGAAAAATCATTTTGATGCAGAATGTATACCTCTTCAGTTGATTTTTTCTTCTTCCTCTTCTTCACCTTTATCTGCTTCCAGCATAATTTGAGCCATATTTGTTTTAACCTCAGTAGGAACATTGTCATGAAATAAGGATAGAGCCACAGTTTTGGGAACTAAGTACCAGAGATGGTTGGAAATTTTTTTCGCTGCAGCCTAACTGATTTCTGGATCAATATCCTGATAATTTGTCAGTTGACGCATGAATAGGAAATTATGATAAGGTGCTTTAATTGCTTCTAATGACAGAAACTAGGCTCAAACACACTCGAGCAAGAAAAATACATATTCTTCTTAAAGAGTTCTTCTCCCTTTGAGATAACTGAAATTGATCTTGAAACATTTATATCTGGAATGCATAAATTGTCTTTGGCATGCACCTAGCATGACTTACAGCTCCTGGTATACGAAACAATATCCCATTCTTCAGAATGCCGCCAAGAAAGATCATTGCTAGTTCCAACAATTCCCGGTAATCATCTTGCTGTTGTTTCTCTGTAAAAAGCTGGTGTTCAAGAAATCCAAGAGTCAGGCACTTTAATACTGCGTTAGGTATTTTATTTTATAATAAACAGCAAAACCAGCATTCTAAACAAAATAAACCATTCAGTTTTATTTACCTTAAGGTTTATTTCAAATTATGAAATACTTGATAAATATATTAGAGATTTCCTCATGTAACAAAGTAAAAACAATATTAGGTAAGCCAGTATGATTTTATATATTGTAGAGCTATAAAAAATTAAAAATAGATAATATTATGTCTAGAAGTAACGTAATTATAATTGAATACAAGTTGTATGCCAATCTAATATGAAATATTACCTATATCTTTCAGTACGAGCCAAGACCTGCGCATGCACACAGTATTTTGCTTTCTATTTAAATCATTTTCCTTTTGGATTTGAGCTATTTATATTTTGTATACCTCCTATTTTTTTGTTGGCTGAATTAGCTAGACTATATTTTATTTACAAAACCATAATTTATTCCCACAGCAGAAACAACGAATATGTCTGAGCTAACTTATCATTATTGTGCTATTGCGTACTCTAGAGGCTAGCTACACAGAACCATGTTCAGTAATCATGTGTTTTTCTTTTCTTCATAGAGTGTAATGTCAGTTGCATGCCGATTACTTAGTGCGCCAAGATCCGCTCAATCGTTCGCTCACTGAGCGCTCCCCGAGATCAGTTCATAGAGTACATTCAAACCTAATGTTGACATACCAATTTACTGCTGATTTAAATAGTTGTTTAGTTATTTTGTCGTTTAACTGAGAATTAAAATATTGTTCATTTAATTGAGAATTAATAATATTACAAACAACAAAGATAAAACTTTTCACTGGCCAGGAATATTTTTGGTTTGTACGTTGATAAAAAAAAATCGACAAATGCCTTTTGTGGCATTTTTTTTCGGTCTTGGTGGTTATCATGAAAAGTATCAAAGCCATATAAATCTTGTTTTTGAATGTTGTTACTGTACACTTTTGTAATATTGCAACAACAAAAAAAGCATTGGTTATTGGCAATGTCAGCATCGACAATATCTGCAAAAGGGCTTATCGGCCCATCAAACAATTGAAGTTTGTTAGTTGTCCCCCTAATCAACAATAATAAACCTTGGATAAAAACCAACCATAGTTTACACTTACAAACAAAGTAATAAAATATTACCCTCAAACACTATCCCCATATAAAGGTACTATTTCACCAAGCCCACCATCCTAAAAACAATTAACTATCTTGTTAACTATCTAGAAAAACATACTTGAAATAGTGGTCTAGGGCACACACAAAATGGCTTAAATGTTCTGAACGTTGAGAACCTCCTGAAACTAGCCGATTACAGTTTCAATTACCTAATGAGAATATTGAAAAAATTTTGGTGTTATAAGTCAACTAAAATCAAAGTGTGAATTTGCTTACATGACTAGATGTCCACCTTGACGAGATTTGCCCTCTGAAATTGTCGTACTAATGTTATACCAGGTGTTTTATTAACTTTTCTTAAGGGGGGTGGGGGGTTGTAGAATAGTTGACCAAGAGAAGGGATAAAATCACGGACCATGCCATAGTTCAACCAATCAACGTCCTCTTGTACCCTGAGAATTTGCAGGTCTGTCGACCTCCCTCAGAGAGCATTTCACAGGTTGGAGGAGGGGGGGGGGGNCCGAGGCCTATCAAATGTGATGCCCCTAGTATTTTTTCTCAGGAGGTGATGACGTGTTGAGTGTTGAACCGTTCCACACGGTACATTTCTATAAGTACAGTGACCATACATCCCTAAAAATTGAGACAGTCTCGATTTTAAGGGCTGTATCTCGGTGTCCGGAATAACAACCAAAATGTCATGAATTGTCCAACTGATGGAAAAAGTTTGTACAGTAAAGTAAAAATATTGAAATCTTAACATCTATAATATTTTACTTTTATTGAGAGTATATGAATAAACTCTGTGTGTTTTTTTCCTTTGCACTGGTGGCGATAGGGCGGCCGAATGCTAACCCTCCCCTCTTCACGACTTTTCGAGGTCTTGCAAGCATCCGTTTTCAGTTTTATACTGAGTAGTGACAGTCAGTGGCTGTGTACTTTTCTATTTTGCTTCATCGTGTTTTGTTTTTTTTGCGTTTTGTGCAGTGATTTGCTGTTCTGTCTTTATTTTTTGAAATAATGAGTCGTAATAGCAAGCAAATCGAAAAGAAAGAAGCGAAAACCACAAATGTTTGTTTATTGATGTGTTACAAAAGGATTATCTCTTCTTAAAGAAACGTGAACATAACCCACATGTTGCATTTTGCACTTAATATTCAAATGAGATTAATATTGCTCATGGTGGCCTCTCTGAGATCAAGCTTCACTTGAAGACTAAAAACACCATGCTGGAGTTAATGCTATTGCGATGACACCTTCATTGAGTAAGTTTGTCACTAAGAATGACTTAGCCAAAAATGAGATTGTAGCAAAAGAGACAGCTCATTTCACACAATAAAACACAATCATAGTTTTAGATCGTTAGATTGCAAATCTAAACCTATTTTCACATTATTTGAGCCAAAATACTCTGCTGCAAGAACAAAAAGCAATGCCATGGTAAAAAAAAAAGTCTTGGCTCCAGAATGTCAAAGACAATTGTTGCATGAATTGAGTGAAACTTCTTGTTTTACAGTAATGGTTGACAGCTCAAAAATCATGGTGCTGAAAAATTAGTATCAATCATTGTGAGATATTTCCATGTGTCTTCTGGTATAAATATCAAAGTTTTAGAGCTCGACACATTACCAGGTGAAACAAGTGATCAACTGAATGACTACACATTTTCTGTTTTAAGTCGCAATGAACTGGTCAAGAAATTAGTTGGTATATCTGTAGACAACACCAATACGAATTTCGGGGGGCAAAAATATATGGCTGCAATAACCGGTGTTTGTTCTTTCCCTACCAGGAAGCAATGATTCAGTTGAGCAAACATTCTCATTGATAAACAACTTTTGGGGTGCTGAAAAGTCCTCCATGTCCATTGCTTGTGTTAAAGCACTTTTAGTGGTACAAATGAACTGTTCACAAACATTGTGTACAGAAATGTACGAGCACATTAAGAAAAACAAGAATTTTTTAAAATCTCTGGCCTCATCGGATAAATATGACTGGAGGGAACCCAAACCATCATCTTCTTCTGCCAAGAACACCGAAAACGAGTAGAATTAAGAAAATAACAAAAAACTTCTTAATTTTTAATAGCCTATTATATTTTTATGAAAAGAATAATATTTTATATTATATATTCAAAAATATGCCTACAAATCTCCAAAATAAATCCTAAGTGTATGTGTGATCTTATTGTATTTTATAAACCTTTATTCATTTTTAAAACAGTAGAATTGAATTAGTTAAATAATGTGTTGGAAAAATTAATAAAATAAACATTTGTTAGAATAGCCATCCTTACCACATTTTCTACATTTGAAATCATTTTCATTGAAGTTTATTCTATGGCCAGTAAGAATTTGTATATTTGCAAATCGTATTAAATAAACACAAAATATACCTTTTATATAACAAGCAATAAAGATCTTAGCTTAGATAGACTACTTTTAAAGGAGGGTTTGACATTTCTCTTCACAAAAATGAGTTTATTTTAATATTTCCTTTGTGCATTTCAGGAAATGCTCAGTTTTGTGGGCGGCTATGCTATGAGTTGTTGAGGTGTTGCAACAGTCGTCTCTCGACTATCCGCCAGGAATCTTGTGCCCTCCTCTACCTGCTTATGAGAAGCAACTTTGAGTTTTCAAGTCGAAAAGGCTTGACCAGAGTTCACCTACAGGTGAGAAGCTGCAATATTTATATTAACTGATTTATGGATCTTGATTATAACTGAAAGATTTAAAAGATGTTATATATGAAGCTTTTTTTGTTTCTTTTGCTTCATATAAAATCACCTTCTTTGGTAGTCAAATGGTGGCAAAATTTTTAGAACCATGACCCAATTTTTAGAATGACAAACTTTCATGACTGGCCTCACTTTAATGGACATGGAGAAAAGGGGGGGAGTATTAATTAATACTTATTTTACGAATGTTTCTTAGAAATTGACCATGTTATATAATTTTAGAAAGGGCTTATGTTTCTCATAATGACATGTGTGTGAAGGTTACGCTTGTTTACAATTTCTATTCATGAATAAAATAACATCCACGTTGATGTGAGTCATTTTTAAGCGTAAGCAGTCTGACATTTGCAGTTTGTTTCAAAATTAAATTTAAAGTTTATCATATATTTACATCTAATTTGTTTAATTTCCTGTGCTTATTCCTTATGTTAATCATTTTTCTCACATGTTCTTGATTTTATGTCTTACTATCTTTTATTAATTTCTTTTTACTCCTAGTTATTTTATATTGGTTTCCTCTTTAAGGAAAATGAGTGATGTATTTCACACTCTCTCCTAGTGAGTTCTGATAGAAGAAAGCCTAGGTCAGTGATTGAATGTAAAGATCAATTTTCATCAACAGACAGCCATTACCTATTTTTTGTTACAATGGCAGCAATGTAAAGTGTGAATTTGTTTCTTTTATTTGTTCATATTCCTCTTATTGTGTGTGTGTGTGTGTGCGTTTGTGCATGTGTGTGTGCGTGCATGTGCGTGTATACGGAATTAGCCAAGAAAGTTTGAGATAAACTTAGTATTGAGTTGATTTAGCAAAGCATATCATGTATGTTCACTTTATAATTCTCATTTTAGAACTGAATAACACACAACCTTAAAGTTTTTAAAAAGCAATATTTAATTATTTTTATGCACATTAACAAATGCTATACCAACTTTAAAATATAATTACAACTCTAACTTAGAAGTTATATGTTCATTAAATATGCTTGTGAAATTTAAAAGAGTATTTTATTCTTTGTTTAATTATCATCAAAATTCCTTTTTTAAGGTGATCATCTCAGTATCTCAGATGCTTGGTAACGTTATCGGACTGAATAATGCCAGATTTCAAGAATCTCTTTCTCTTATCAACAGCTACGCTTCCAGTGACAAAGTAATGAAAGGAACAGGTGGGGATAAACTTATTTATATCTGTCCAACCTAACGGAAGCTTTAAAACTAAACAAGATTAAGTTGCATTACTCAAATATAGTAATTTACCTGAAAATACTTCCTTGTACAATAATAAACATAATCAATAACTGAAATGATACCTATAACATAACATACAAACTAATAATAAACTAGAAATTATAATAGAAAATAAAGAAGGTAGGCTATATGTGGCTAAAGTGGAATAAAATAAACTTGAATCCAACACAAAGTGATGAAATCTTATTCCTTTCATCTAGGCTATACCAATTATCTAAATGCATGAAAACAGTTTTAAAACACTCAATAATAATTTAAAGTAAGTATGAAAGGGAAGGAAGCCAACCTGAAACGATAGTTAGGCTAGCCCTAGACATGAACAGTCTTCCTGAATTAATCCCCTCCCACCACACTATCTTTATTACTCAGTACAGCCACTGCAGTCCCATTACTCCCGCTGCTCTCAATAGCTCCACACAAACCTCATCCACTCCTGGTGCTTTACCACCCTTCATTTTTCGCAGTGCCTCTTCAACATCCTTCCAGGCTATATCCATTGCCCTTTCCTAACTGCTTTCTGCTTCGTTTTTCCTTTACTCTTCCTCGCTGCTCACCACATTCAGCAAAGTCCTAAAAATGCTCCTTCCACATCTCCCTAAGTTTTTCTTTTCTATCCACATCATTTCCATCCTTGTCAACCATTACCACACTCTCTTCCCTGCTCTTTCTTTTACTCTTCTAACGATTTTATACATCACTTTTTTACTACCCTCGCTCTCTACTTCCATCATCTCATAACCACTTCTTCATCCAGCTTCTCTTTTTCTCTCTCACTATCTTGTTTGCTTCCCTCTTTCTTGCTTTGTACACCTCCTTTTCCTTCACTATCATCAGCTGAAACTACTCTCTAAAGGCCCTATTCTTCTTAACCACTTCCTCTCTCACTCCCCCATTCCACCAAGGGGTTTCCTTCCATTTCATCTTGTTGTTTGTCCTCCCGCAGACTTGCTTTGCTGCCTTCACAACTAATCTTCTGAATCCTCTCCATTCCTCTTCTCCTGTCTCCTGCACATCCCTTGGTACATTGTTTTATATTATCTTCGGGAACTTCTTTCTATAGTCCTCCTCATTCAATTTCCATACGCTTATCCTTATTTCTTGGCTCTTAACCACCCTCTTTTAATAGTTTACTCTGAGATTTGTCATCTTCAACCGATGGTCACTGTCTAAGGTCTCCGATGGAATTACCTTTACAACCATGATGTTTCTCCATACAAATTTTTCCACAATTAAATAGTCCTTATTCGGCTTCTTTGACCAATCAGCACTGTACCAAGTCACCTTGTGCCTTTCCATTTTCTTAACCATGAGTTCCCCGCCATAAGCCCATTTTTTTTGCACATGTCTAGCAATCTCTTGTCTTCCCCATTCCTGCTTCCCCAGCCATATGGTCCAAGTACTTTCTCGTAACCTCGTTCCTCTGTTCCAACATGTGCATTGAAGTCTCCTATGATTACTGCCAGACTCTGTTGACCCAGATGTTTTTGCAGATCTTCTTCAAACTCATCCTTCTTAGAGGTACAACCCACCTCGTGCCCTTTGTTCTTATTTTCAACTTCATATCCTATCACTGATCCCCTTTAATTCCTCTCTTAGCCCTTGTCTCACCACCATTCCCACTCCATTTCTTCTTCCCTCTTCATTTCCAATCCAGTAGACTCTAAATCCTTTCCTCAGATCCATCCAGTTTCCTTCTCTCCATGAGGTCCACCATCTCTTTCACATTCCTCATCAATGTGCGTGCATTCATTTTCTTATTCTCAGTCCTTTTTCTTTGCCAGGTCTTTATAGTTTAGTTATTTCCTTTCTGTGGCTTGTTCTTTTGAAAGCATTACTGGCTTGATACTTAAGCCCATCACAGCTTCACCAGAGCATCCGTCAGTTGCCACTTTTCAGAGTTCATATAAGGCCTTTACAGCTACCTACCATATCAGTCTCCACACACATTCCTCTACTTCAGGCTGTTGCCCATCTCCCACGATATGGACAAAGGGTTTGGCTTTGGTAGAATCAATAATATAATGCTAGGTAGAAATTAAATTACATAATCAGGATCAGCAGAACCTTTTTTGTGTAGGAGGCCAAGCAAAAAAAAGGAGTTTTTTAGGGACCTGTCTTTCAATCCCCCCTCCCTGACCCACCTCACCCTTGTATCCCCAGTAACTCTTTGAAAATTAGATGCTCCTAAAAACAATTTAGAGAGCTTCCCCTCTCCAATTTTTGAAAATTAGATTATTTCTATAATCCATTTGGAGTAGTCTTCCCCCGGAATTTTTTGAAATTTGGGTGCTTATAGAAGATATTTGATCGGGTCCTCCTTCAGCAAATTAAAAACAAATTGTTACCTATTGAAGCTATTTTGAAAAGTCCTCGTTTTGAATTTTAAAAACAATTAGATTCCTCTAAAAGCTACTATTTAAAATGGTCCTCCCCTAGAAACTGTTTAAATTTAGAAGCCCCTTGAAACTAAATATAGTGATCTGCACCTTTATTTCATTCTGACATTCAAATGCCTCTATTAGCTATAGGAAGTAGTTTTCTAAATCAAGTTCTTAAAAATAGTATGTCTTTGATAATTGGAATGATTATCGCCTGGGATATTTTTGAAAACTTAAAGTTTTTAGATGATATTTGAAGTGGTTATCACCTGAATTTCTTTTGAATCATAAACATTCAGAATCTATTTGAAGTGACCCTCTACTAGCAAATTTTTTAATTTGATGCTTCTAGAATCTATTTGAAGTGGTCCCTGCTAAATTTTTAAAAATCGAGTGCTTCTAAAAGTTATTTGCAGTTTTCATCTCCATATTCAAGAATATCAGAAAGTGTGAAATACATTTAAAGAGTGAATAATTTATTCCAGGAGGAACAACCTCCTACACCCCACTACTTAGTTTTTTCTTTTACTAATTCATAGTGGTCTTTTGCCCAGTTTTCAAAAATTATACCCTTTTAAAAACTATTTAGAGCAGTCTTGGCTCCAAATGTTGAAACTTTGTTACACCTAGAAGTTATTTGGAGTATTTCTTCTTTGGGAAATTTTTGAAATTTTGATGCCTCTAGAAGATTTTTTTTAGAAGAATTTGGGTTTCTTACAAGCTATTTTAGATTGCTCCTCGCTTGAACTTTTCTTGAAAATAAGATGCCTTTAGCAATTTTTGGCATTGTCTTCCACCAACAAATATTTGAAAATTCTCCAAAATACATGCATCTAAATGTTATTTGGAATGGTAATCCCCTAGAAACTTTTGAAATTTGGATGGCCATAGAAACTATTTAGAGTGCTCCTCACTATTTCTGACAGATGCCTTTAGAAACTATTTGAAGTTATCTTCTCTAGCGAATTTTTGAAAATTTAATGCATCTAGAAGTAATTTGGAGTTTGATTTAGGGCCATTTTCCAGTTTCATATTTAATAATATGAGTGGGTCTGAAATCTATCTGATGAGGAGGTGGGAGTGGGGGAAAAGTCCTTTCAGGGAGGCAAGACCCCCTGCTCTGCACCCACTATATCCAATTAAAGATGTATTTGGAAAACTGCCAATTTTATTTAATCTAATGAGTAATATGAATGAAAATTGGCATAAATTTAAGAATAACTTTGAAATTTACATGATAGCTTTGGACAAAAATGAAAAGTAATCTTAAATGTATAAACTATTTTAGACTTGTGTTTTTGGTGATCAATCTGATATTGTATGCTTTTGCATTTTTTTTATGAAAACAAATTATCCTGAACTACAAAATTAAGTTTTATAAGCTCCTGGCATAACACTAGAAAATTCATGGAAACTGGCAAAATAAGCCAAGCCTAATCTAGAATATCTTAAACACCTACAACATTTCCAACTTAAGTCCTAAGCTCATTTGCTATTGACATTTTGCACAAGAATCTAGTATCGCTAATGAGTCTATAGTGTATCTAGTTCATTTAAACTTATGAGAAGTGTCACTGTCCAACATGCTGCAAACAATAGTTAGAGTGTGGCAAACGTAATAATTTTGCTACTATAAAAACATTAGGCAAGTGAAGACTCTACAACAAAATAACAGTAATAGCTACATTGAACCATTGTATTTAAGACATAATTCCAATTAGTTACTGAATTAAAAATTAATGTGTGGAAATAGTAAACCAAGAAAAGCAGTATGAGATTAATATGGGGCATGAAACCTTAATATAAAGATTGAAAACCAATCTGTACTATTTAAACTAGACACTGGCTCAGAAGTCAATATAATTCCAGTTTAGGTATTTAAGTACTTAATCAAACAATTTAAGGTTAGGCCTACAAATGAAATGCTTTATTCAACTTGAGGTTATAAGGTTAATATTCTACCTATTGTGTCTCTCAGATATAAAGACAATGATTTTGTAAACTCTATGAATTTTAGACATAGATGGCAATTATGCATATCTAGATGCATCTGTAAACCTTAAACTAATCAAAAGAGTAAGATTGGCCAAATCATAAACGCATGAAACGGTCACATCATAAACTCATGAAACTAAAATTGGTATTCAAACCCAGTGAGGCAAATCTAAACTCACATAAGAAAAATGGAACTCCTCACAGATTCTGATATGTTTAAAAAAAATCTAAAACATTTACAATAACACAAAACCTCAAAATAGACTAACTATCTGATGCAAACTTTCTACAAGAAACTCAAACACCTTTGTAGATGATATCGTCGTCAGTAAGCAATTTAGTCAATGTTGAAGAAAACCATTACAATTTTCTCTTGACACACAACATTTAAGTAAATCTATAAAAATAAACTATTATCAAATTGAAAATATTTGACATTAATAGGACTGATAATGTATTCCATTGTTCAGTAGCAGAATAGTAAAAATGTGAATTGTTTTTTTTTCTTTATTAATATCTAACACGTTTAGAGATTCTTAAACTTTAATCTCAAGCAGGTGTTAAGATAATTAAAAAAAAAAATAGAATTGGGTACTACCACTACACACAATTATTATTACTGCTTAAAATTGTTTTTAATAAAAAATAAAATTAAATTGTATTTTTTTTTTGTAGCACCGCCTCTTACTACCCATTCGGGTTATACACAAATTTTGTGTTAAAACATAAACAATAAAAGACTATTTAGAGTCTTCTATGTGACAAAAGAAAGCTATTATTTTAAATAAAAAGGTGACCTGGCAGTCTAGGGGTAAGGTGTCAGACTTCTATGCTGGCGGCCGGGGTTCAATCCTCGGTCCCGGCAAAGATCTATTTGATTACCAAACCCTTCCTTCACCTCTGACAAGACATCTTGTGAATGTGGGGAATACAAGGCCTCCACCGTGGTTCGGATTCCACGTTAAACTGTAGGTCCTTCATTTCATCTCACAATCACCCTACCATTACACATTAGCGTAAGTGCGTATAACCCGAACGGGTAGTAAGACGCGGTGCTAATAATAATAGTAATAATATTTTAAATAAAACTTACCTGTACAGCAATATGGTAAGGCTGTCCTAGTTTGGAGTTAAGATACATAATCTCAAGTATTTATATAAAGTTAGAGTTGTTAAACGTATCATATTTTCCCTTTGGAGCTCCTAAAGGTAAGCTGATCCTTAGTTTGATTGTTTCCTCCAAACAGTAGTATGCAACAAAAGAATTTATTAGGATTAACTAATATCCAAGAAAGGTCTGATAAGGAAAGATCTTATTTGTATCACTTCATTTTAAAGATCCATCATCTCCAGTTCTAGTTCCTATTTAAACTGAATTCGAAATATTAGCTTGCTTATAAAAGTTTTCTTCATCTGTCAGCTTGCAACAATAAATGTGCCCTCAAATGTTTACGGTCACCTTAGCACCAGACTCAAAACACCTTAATTAGTGGTTTCTTCAATTATTTCTTATGTCATGTTTCTATGCATAAAGATATAGGTTGTTCTTTACAATTATTAAACAGTTAACTGTTAATTTCAAGGTTTTCCCGGTGAAGTGAAGGACTTAACCAAGAGAATACGAACAGTTTTAATGGCAACAGCTCAGATGCGGGAGCACCACCATGACCCTGAAATGTTGGTAGACTTGCAGCACAGTCTGGCCAACTCTTATGCTTCGACTCCTGAACTAAGACACACCTGGCTAGAGACCATGTCGAGAAATCATGTTCGTGACGGGAACTTCTCTGAAGCGGCCATGTGCCAGCTACATGTAGCTGCTCTCATGGCTGAATATCTAAAGTTGAAAAAGGTGCATCCTTGGGGGGCTGAAGCATTCAACAAGATCTCCTCCAACATTGCCCATGATGAGAGAAGTCTCAAGCTAGATGCAGGTCTGGTGACTATTATATTGCTTTATAAAACTACCATATAATATTTGTTTAAGGGTAAACAAGCATGACATTATAATATTTGTTTGGGACTGGAATGAGACAGAAATTTGGGCAAATATTCTAAATTAAATATGGATAATTTGATGATAAATAAATTTTATACTTTTGATAACTAATGGCATGCAGTTATATCATTACAATATATTGAAATAATTCTCAGTTACCACATTAATAAACTAAACTTTGACTCACTTATTTAACAATTGATTAACTCTAAGATTAAGCCAAAATATCTACTTTCACTTTTCAAACACCCATGTTTTAGGTATTTAATTAGTAGTCTTCTTGTCACAACTGAAATTTTATTGTGAGAAGAATTAATTGTAATTGTTTACTAATCTTACATTGACAATCATGTAGAGAAGTGGTTGCCAACCGTTTCTAACCTAGTGTCAACTTCTGAGAATTGGATGCTGGCTATTGCCCCCACCCTTACCCCCATGCCCTCTCAAAGTTAAATTTAATAAGCAAACAGCGATAATAAGTAATACTGTTAAATACATGTTACATTGCACTTTTTTTTTTATTAATTTATTTTATTTTTTAGCATTGTGTCTTACTATCTCTTCAGGTTATATGTCTATGTACTAATTACATTAATGTGCTAGGGATTATGAAGGTTTAATTTAAAGGAAATGTGCCAGGAGTTGAATGGAGGGAGAGTATCAAACCATTTAGGAAAAACCACCTTCATTTCACCTTGACCGGGATCTAATTCCTATCTTCCTGTCTTAAGCAGTCTAGTCTATTCAAGAGTAGCACATGAGACCATATGGCCACCAAAGCAGGCCACATTCATATTTAATTATTTAAAACTAAATAATTATTATGAATATTAGGGAATTTTGAGCTTCAAGCTGAACTCATCATTAAAGCTTGGGATCAAGATCAAAAGTTTTGTAGACCTATCATTTTTGAGCTTTCTCTTGAGGTATGTATACACCGATTTTTTAAATGCAATGGTAAGTATAGGCTATTTAATTCAGGTAATATTGGCAATTTCACTTATAAATCATTTGGTATCTTAACAAATTGTTAAAAGTAATATCAAATTTCACATTAGTAACGCAATAGAGCTCTAAAATTACTTTTGGTGGGTAGACTAAGTCAATATTTTCATCCATTTTGAATTATTTTTGATTGAAGTTGCATTGGCATGACAAAGCAATGGAAATAAAAATATCTAAGTAGATCATAAAAACTTGAATGTTCATTATTTTTCACTAGTTTTACATGGTCCCTTTCTTAAATTATAATTTCAGTTGAATTAAAAATTTAACATTGAAAATAGATATTGATTGTTTTTGAACTTAAGATATTTAAAATTGATATTAATATGTTAAACTACAAAACTAGCATTAGCTACTATTTAGTTATAGAATTATGTTGGTTAACTTGTCTAAATCAATATTAATCAACATCTTAATAAATATTCTACCAAACTAAACACATTTAAATAAATAAATGCATTTACTATTTCATATTGTCTACTAAAAATATTATTTTAACCATTTAATTTTCTCATTTTAAAGTGTGAACATCATCTTTTATGCATTATAAATTGAAATTGACATACATTTCTTAATTAGATAATTTCTAGTGAAAGCCCATATAAGGTGCATGAACAACTGCACATAGAGGAATGGAATTGTAACTCAGAAGTTATCATGGGCATTTATTCCATTAAAGACTCATAAATGAAATATGAAACATTTCTAATTTCTAACTGCTTGTGAGTATTACATTTTTTGGGGTTATTAAAGCTACAAATACTTATTTTGCGGAAATATTAGCTCCTTAAAACATCAATTTTACTAACTTTTTGTAATTGTTAGTGTAATTGAAATGTCTTAAAAAACATTAGTGTTGAAACAATTTTGATTATTTTTTCTATTATAATTTTATTTGAGTGTTGTAGATATTTTTAAATCGTGCTTTTTAATTGTCATTTATAATTCAAAAAACATAAAATATTTCCATTTTTTAAACTTTTTTGTTTAATACTTGAGTCTATTTACTATTTATAAATGATGAACTTGTGTTGCTTTCATATATTTTTAAAATCTCATAGGGCTTGATTCCTGGGGAACAGCCGAAAAATTTATAACTAGGGAAATTTGGGTGTCCCCTTTCACAGTGATGAATTAACGGTCGAGGACTGGATTTATTGTATTTTTTAGATTTAAGTTGTAGTTTATTTGTCATATGTTGATCTAATCATTTGGTTTTGAAAATACATGTTAAACGCTTCAAATAAATTTTAAAAAAAATTACTTTAAAAATAAATAAATATTAATTTTAACATTTTAAAATTATGAGTACACTCAAATTTGACTTGAACTTGGAAGCTTTTTGAAATACTTGACTCGATTGAAAAAAAAACCAAGCTCGCCGACCTCTAATGAATATGTATAAGTACATTTTATCAATTTTAATTAATTTCCTTTGCTCATTCAAGTAAAACTCAAGTCAAATATTTCAAAAAGATCCCGACGTTGAGTATATTCATAATTTTAATTGTTTAAAGTGTATATTTGTTTATTTTAAAAGTATAATAGTATATTTAAAATGCCACGAGTCAAAACAAACAAAAAATATAGATACCAAATCTTTAATAGTGAGATTTTTAAAATATTTAAAAATAGCACATGTTCTTAACCCTTGTGTTGCCACCCGGGCAGCCGGGTACCCATCGGTGTACGTTTTGTTGAATATATATATATATTTTTTAATATTGGCCAAAATCTTCTCGAATCCCCATGATTTGACCGATTCCCTATCAAAATTTGTATTCTACATATTTAAAAAAAAATTTAACTTAAAAAAATTTTGCTTTAAAAAAAACACACTTATGAGCCACCCGGGTACCTGGGTACCCCGATAGAAAAATATGATTTTCATATAATATATCATACAAAAAAAGTTTGTTGTAAAATTATAATAAGTAGATATGGATTAATATATAAATAATAACAATATTTGTTTATTTCAAATTGTTTTTTTATTTAATTTTCTGTATATAATAATAATACATATCACATTTTGCAATGTGATTGTTGGACAAAAATCATGGAGTTTCCGTTTTTTTCACAGTAATATACAAATAATGTATGAAAAATTATAAAAAAAATAATTAAATTTCAATCTTTTACACAGATATATTAGAAATCAATGATTACAATTCAAACATTTTGTGATTTTTGCTGTGTGCTGATCACAAACGGGCTTATTACAGTCAACGCAAGACTTCCTTGTCTTTCTTTTCTTTCGAATAGGCTGCTCGTTGCAAATGTAGCATGATCCAACTACAACTTTTCTACCACTAGCGTCTCGTTGATCGTTGCTATCAGTTACCACTTCTGTTACTGGCCTTTCATAGTAACTGTCGATTGCGATTTTCGTTGCATGATTTCGCATGACTTGCTGGTTAGAAAATCACTCTTTTATAATTGGCATGGCTAGTTCTTCTGCGAGCTGGCGTAGAAAAAGTCTGCGTCTGTTAGTTTTTTTTAGCAAGCAGATCATTATTTTCATAGTAAATAACGTACGCAGCAACACCGGCGATATCCAAAATATTGTAAAAAAAAGCTAACGGCCATCTGCACGTTCGCCGTTGGGTGGAATATCTCATGCACATTTGGTCCATAGTATCAACGCCGGCTTTGGTTTTGTTGTAAAATAAAATCATTTCTGGTTTCTGGTGAGCTGCATCAGAGATCGTAGCATCATTGTGCATCGTGCTGAGAAGAATCACCGCTTTGTTTTTCTTCGGAACAAACGAACAGATGGTAACCTTGCCGTGAAATCCAAAAAGCGTTGACAATAATGGTCTAGAGTTCAACGGTTTAATTTCTTGAGGAATGCATGTTTTATTTTGTTTCAAAGTACCGACGATAGTGAGCTTCCATGACAAAAGACTCTCTGCCAACGGTAAGGTCGTGAAAAATCTGTCCATGCTTATGTTCCGGCCAGATCCTTTGTAAGCAGCGACCAGTTCTTTCACAACTCGTTCTCCTTGATTGACTTCTCGAGTATTACCTTGTTTACCGGTATAGAAAATCCCTTTGAGTGGATAAGCATTACTTGCGTCGCACAACCAAAATACTTTTAGACCGTATTTAGCAGGCTTCGATGGCATGTACTGGGTAAACTTCGTTCTTCCTCGAAAAGGAAAGAGCTGTTCGTCGATAGTCAAGTGCTCCGTTGGTCTATACACCGCTGCTAGGTTTGCATTCAGCATGTTCCAAATATCAGATATAGGTGCAGTTTTATCATTGGCGCTCGTTCCTGGCGTGTAGTGTAATCGTCAAAACGTATAAAACGTAAAAACGACTGAAATCGCCTTCGTCCCATCGTTGCACGATATAGCGGATATGAGTTTTTCTTCCACATTTCATCTATGTGGTCTGTGTTTGAGTTATTTGCGCCAGCACTTATCAAGATTCCAAAAAAAGAGTACATTTCAGTTACCGTAACTTTCTTCCATACAAGCGGCTCGTTTTGTGGATGCTTGCTATTGTAATCTTGATACTCGGCTTCCGCTTTTTTATTTGTGCACCGAACGATAATGTCAACCATTTCCAACGTGATGAATTTTTTGAATGTGCCAGAGATCGATAACATTTCTGTACTTCTATGTGGTCCAGCTCTCTGCCTAACAATATTTCTAGCCGGAGTTTGATGGTTTTGAGGCGGAGTTTTATTCCAAACCGTTTTGTCTTTTGCCACAAAAGTTGTACTAGTGCTGGCTGAAACATCTGAAGCTACTTCGTTGTCACTCTCCTCCTCAGCGTCTCTTTCGTCGTCATCGTCTTCTTCTTCTTGAGTTCCGCCATCAATTTCGGCTTCGTCATCAACGCAATCTTCACTAACCGATGCTTCAGCATTTGCAGAATTCGGAGCGTTATCGTTGGGAAACCAATCCCCGTCTTCACTGTCCGAAGTGTCATCACTTTTGTCATCTTCTTCGCTGAGTAATTTCTTTAAGTTCTCATCTTTTTCAGCGTAACTCAATCTAAAAAATAATAAATAAATTCATGTTTTACAATAATATTACACTTATAATAATATCAATTATATAATACAAATATTGTATTTATTATATTTACGTTACCTCAAAAATTGAGCTCTCGACAATTCATCCATCTTTCTGCTTTCTGCTTCTGTTTTCCACAAATATAATGCACAAGTTCTATGCACACTTCACTAAATAATATTGGAGTAAGCCAGAAAATAAAAACAGCGGATATAACACGCACACATATACCAAACTATCCAAACTCTCTCAGCAGTGGCTGCACGTCTTGCTTCTTCGAGCGAACGATACAAACTGAGATATACGGCTTTACTGCTCCAAGTATATAGGCATGATTGTGTCCAAGTGTTTCAAAAGTGTTCTCGAATATTCTTCAGGTATAAAAGAACAAAAATATCGACCCTTCTGCTTCCCTTTCATGTTCAACATACCTGGCCGGCCCAGAAACGAGAAATTTACGGTGCAGCTGCGCACGTTTTATACCTGCTTTACGACTTCCAAGGTCACTGTACATAATTAATTTTTGTTATATTGAGGTAGGAATACCTTCCTATGAATAATTAAATATTAATCGAATGCATATAATTATTTTTCGTTACAATGGGCTTTTACCATGAAATTCGTAGGCGAGGTACCCGGGTGGCAGATGCTGTGAGTTTTTTTGGGTGGCAACACAAGGGTTAAAATAAGAATGACACTCATTTTAATAAATAGTAGATACTTTTTAAAAACAAAAAGTTTAAAAAGTAGAAATGTTGGTTTTTTAATTAGAAGTAATACTTTAAAAAATTGGGATTTAAAAATTATAATTTAAAACCCAACATTTCTACTTTTTAAACTTTTTGATTTAAAAATGTAAAAATGTTAGTTTTTAAATTAGAAGTAATACTTTAAAAACTCGTGATTAAAAAATAAGAACACTCAAATAAAACTAAAGACAAAAAAATAATTTAAATAGTTTAAACACTCATTATTTTAAATAAATTAAAATTTTACTAACAATTACAAAAAATAACTTATTAAAAATGACGGTTTAATGAGCTAATATTTTCCCAAATTAAGACTCTGTAACTTTCATTACTCTATAAGAAAACGTAATAATCACAAGCAGTTTATATTAGGTATATTTGTCCTTAGTTAATGTAATAATTGTGCATGATCACTTATTCTCTTCCAATTCCATTCCTCTACACGCAGTTATGCATGCACCTTGTATTGACTCTCACTTGAAATTAATTATCTTCTTGCGTAATTTATTTCAAACCACTTTTTAATTCTTATAAAAGTTGGTGTTCATACTTTAAAAGGAAAAATAATATGGTTAAAATAATGTTTATAGTAGACAATATTAAATAGTAAATGCTTGTTTAGATAAATGTGGTAGGTTTGGTAAAACAATTATTGCAATGTTTATCAACATTGATTTTAGACATATTAACCAACCTAATTCTTCTATAACTATATATATAACTATATAGAAACTAATGTTAGTTTTGTAGGTGAACTTTTTAACACAAGTTTAAATCTCAAGTTCAACACCAATTATTATTTTTAATTATTATTAATTAATTAATTAATAATAATTATAATATATAATATTAATTATTATTAATTATTATTTTCAATGTTAAATTTTTAATTCAACTGAAACTATTATTTTATATAGGGACTATATAAAAATAGTACAAAATAATGATTAGTTAATTATTTAAATGTATGAAATAAAGTTCATTGAGCAAAAATAATTTGTAATAAATAAAATGATAGAATGTTAGGAAAATGGTAGAGCACAAATAAAAGTAAAAACACTAACACATATTTACACACACTTCTTTGGAGGTTTTCAAGGTGGTTTTGAAGATTTTCTGGATCGGAGGAGATGCAGCGAGCCCGTATGGCAAGACTGTATGAGATAGGTCTTTTAGTGTTGAATAGGTGGCAGCTATCAAAATGCAAATATTATTGTCTATTAGTGGGGGCTTAAGATGTACAGAAGTTTTGAAGTGGCTATCTGACAGCCTGATTTCCACATCAAGAAATGTCGCCTGATTGTGGGATTTATTTGAGGTGAACTTCAGAGCCGGAAAGGAGTTTAGATTGTTTAAAATCGGGTTAGATTGTCATGGCCAGCTGTGTTAATGTGTGTTAGTGTATTTACTTTTATTTGTGCTCTACCATTTTGCCACTATTCTATCATTTTATATATTACAAATTATTTAAGTATTTAGTGATTTATATGTCTATATTTATTTTCATTGCTTTGTCATGGAATGCAACTTTAATCCAGACTAATTCAAAATGGATGAAAATATTGAATTAGTTTACATGTCAAAGAAGCTCAAAAATTACAAGTCTACAAAACTTTCAATCTCAATCTCAAGTTTTAATGCCAAACTCGGCTCGAAGCTTGAAATCCTAGTACTCACAGAGCCCTACAAAACACACAGGAAAAATATTATAATAATTCCCAACTATCACCACCGAAGTCCACCACCGTTATTAGAACAGTAGGTTCCAACACTAGAAATGGCATCCTCATATAGATATATTAAAAATATACACTAATAATGTAATAATTATAATTGTTTCTATATTAAATACACTAATAAATAAAGTAGACCTTGAAATGTGGATAGAAGGGTAAGGCCTACACACATATACCAGAAGAGTGCATGCTCATAAGTTCACAGTGAATAGTGGGAATATGGTGTTATCTTCTCTATCCTCTTTGTTTTTCCACGGGAGGCCCCTCCCATCCTCCCTCATTTCCATCCTCCCTAGTTACGGCCCTAAAATATATCTATATATTAAAATTATTTTAGCCAGGTAATAAACCTAATCTTATCCACTACCATCTAGAATGGATCTTACTCAGACTTAAATATTAGGGATGGGCCAATACCGATATTCGATACCCTTGGTATCGATTAGTATCGCATTAATCAATACTATGCGCTAAAAATCTTGATACCACGCTTTTAGTATTCGCCACAATTTACTTCTCAAATGGGTTGGGGATAGTGATGGGCATAATCAAATTATTTAAATAATCGAATAATCATTCAATTCTTTTAAGAATAATTGAATGATTTTGAGAATAAATGGAGAAACTATAATTATCAGAATAATGCTACTAGCTAATCATTAGTTACTAGTTGTAGTTTTTCTTTGTCCTACTAATCTCGTCGCTCAGCTCTAAACTACCTCACACTCAATATAAAGATACTATTCCTTTGCAGCTTATCAACACGGTCACAGTCGACTTAACTGAATTGAGAAAAGTAGGTATCAGCCCACCACTATTAAATATTGAATTAAGTTTACCAAAACAAGAATTTTGTTAGCCGCTTTTCCTTTAAATTTCCTTTAATCCCTTTTATGATCTTACTAAGGTTATTTATTTTCAAAGAAATATTCCAATTTTTTCAAAGACTCTTTGCACTTTCTTTATCTCACACATTTTCAAAACTTTTCTAATCCCCTTAAATTCTCAACTCCACCCTCACAGGTGTTGCCTGGTTATTGTTTACTCAGGATAGGTTTTTTTTTAACAATTATTATCTCATCACCTTTCAGGACATTTATTTAATGCTTTATTTTTTATAATTTACAAACATCCTTTGTAAACATATAAACAGGTGTCCAGGACATCCAGTACACAGAGTTCATCCTACTAGAACAGCTGGAACAATGTGCTGATTACATGGAGAAGGCAGAGAGATATGAGCTGCTCGGGGAATTGAACCGGTTAATCATACCCATCTATGAGCATAAGAGGAACTATGAGGCACTGGCTCACCGCTACAAGACCCTTGCCCAGTCATACAGTAAGATTGTGGAGGTGACCCGCTCGGGTAGGAGACTGCTGGGAAGATACTACAGGGTGGCTTTCTTTGGACAGGTGACAAGACAACTTATCATTTTCTTAGGTGTTTGGATGCATGTTCTATTGTTCGATAGTTACATAGCTATCATAAAAAAATTAGGCTTGCTAGTATCAAACTGTTTTATTGTTTGAAATTAAAATGAGATACACATCATAACAGGATTGAAAATGAATACTTTAAAACCTCTTAAATTTGTGTTCACATCCACTTGTTACAACTACACTTAATAATTAATCAAAGAATTATGTAAAATGTGTGCCACCAAACTACTCTATTCCGAATCATCCAACACACTAATTTGGTAACAAACAAATAATGTAGACACATTTATTTTGGAAAGTTTCCTTTCGCGGTTTGGCACAAATGGTGCTTGCCTTATTATGTATTGTTATTTTTAATCCCTTTTATCATTTAAATATATATTCCTTATTTATATCTAAATTTATGAATAATGTTCAATTTATATTGGCTTTTTTTTTACCTATAATAATCAAAAACCCTGAGTTTTACTCTCTTCAGATTTTTTTAAAAAAAGGCAAATATTTAGTACCAAACAGCTGTATTCAATAAACGTTGAAAATTAGGATAGGCGTCTAAGACCTATAAACCTACTATATAACTGTGTGTGTGAAAGTTCACATTTAAAACATAACACACCACAATAATGCTCTGGCACATCAGGTCATAGAACACTGACTGATTAGTGGCTGAGGGGGATTAGTGCTATTTGAATACTGTAAGTGCCTTTTAAATGGGACTAGAAAGGTGGCGGTGATGGTAATGAAGTTTTTGAGGAACATGTCTGCAGGAGAAATATTATTAGAAATGAAGATATGTTGACAAGATTTGGGGCACAGGGGTTACATGAGATACTAGATGAAGCTACTCTGAGATGATATGGGCATTTAATGAGGATGAAAAAGGAAAGGACACTAAGGATAATGATGTAGTCCAAGTATTTAAAGAAAATACCTCAAGGGATACCAATAAAGAGATGTGAAGAACAGGTAATAGAATAGGGTTTGTGAGTGATTTTTTTTTTTTTTTTTNACCCCTCGAGTATTTAGTTGAATTGAGTTTGGGTTGGATAAATATATAGTTTTAAAATTTAATCAAGTTAGTAAAAAGCAAATATATCACTTTTTTTATGAAATAAGAGACAGTTGGGTCTTTCTCACACTCTTTCTCCCTCCCCACCCTCAAACTGTGAATTATTTCACAAACCATATGCTCAACAAGAAGATAGAAAAGTAAATAATGAGTAATTCATCACCAGACACAATATCAAGCAAAGAAATTACTTTATTTAAAGCTCGCGTTTAAAATCCAAATACCTGGGATACTCACTCACCGATCTCTAGTAATAGCAAGTATGCAAGTGAGAAGGGAAGAATGGATTTAAGTAAAGGAGAAAACATTGTGGAAGGACAGAGGAAGAGGAGGCATTTTGCCAAACTGACGCTGCCACAGACCGGAAACAATAATATATTATTATTATTATTAAGTAGTACCTTCTTCAGAAAAAAAGAGTAGAACACTGACTGGCTTGAAGTTGATCATTGTTGCTTGGATAGGTGGTCTGAATTTGGTTTTGTATCGGTTTCACCAACAGCTGTAATATCTCTCTGCTTTGTTGAAGGGTAACTTGCCCACTAATACATAACATAACTCGGACATATATCTGGCCTAAAACTAAAATAGCTGCCTATAAATACCCCTGATCTCAACCTGAGATAGACCTTAATTTTACTTTGTCTTCCTTAGCAAATCTGCCTGACAACAGCCATTTATTTATAATTATATAATAATATTTCACACATCTGAATAAAAATTGAACATGCATTATCATAATAAATATTTTCAAGAATTAACTCATCAATCAAGTACATGATTCAAACGACAATGATTAACATGGTCCCTCTAGATTTTTTGCATGTTTATTCAGGTTTACTTGAGAAAATATATAATAGTTATACATAATATGCACACTGCACACTCTACACTCAAACTAACTCAACCCAACCCAATGTATTTACAATCAAGACATGGTACTTATTAATTTTAGGCAACTACTATTTTAAAACAGCTTATTATGTTGACAGTTAAAATCAAGTTCTTTTTAAATTTACATGTTTTAAAACTATAACTATTAATTTGTTTACTATATTATGCACGTGCTGCTTTTGAACTTGCAGGGAGATACTAAACTGAACTCGACTTTAAAAAAATAGATTACCCATTATTATACATTAGTATAACTTTAGCCTCCTATTATTTGTTACGTCATTATTATTTGTTGTTCTGTAGGCCTACTTTGAAGAAGACAGTGGTGTAGAATACATATACAAGGAACCTAAGGTGACTTCTCTCTCAGAAATATCTGAGCGACTGTATCGCCTGTATTGTGACAAGTTTGGGCAAGAAGTGATCAAGATTATTATGGATTCAGTGCCTGTGAGTCATATCAAAAAATATATTTAGCTCTTTAAGGAAAACCTATTTTGCACTTCTTCCTGATTAGTCGAGGGATTTAGCGGTAGTGGTAATTTCTTTACATAATTTAAGGGAGTAGTTCCCAGCCTTTTTCACCTGACACCCCCCTTGGTATTGGCATTTGTCTCAATGCTATTATTGATTTGTTACAGTCTTATCCTTAGTTTAAAAGTGCTCAAAAGTTTCACGAAGTCTATTATTTTTTACTAGAATTAAATTTGGCACATTAAGAGAGTCGATTAGTGAATCAAGTGCAATTTAAATATACATATTGTAACATGTGCATAACATTTCGTTGTTCAGTTACATATTAATTTGCGTACATTGCTTTTGTTTTGTAAAAGTGACTGAAAAAGTTAAGCAAAATGTACAAACCCAAGTTGACAGTAGTTGTGTAATGGGAGACACACACACACACACACACACTTACATATTTCTCCACATTGAAAAAATTTGTCCACCCCTTCTTGAATGGCATAAAGTCATTCCCTCTCCTTGAATAAACTTTCCCCCTCTATATTTATGCCACTCCCCTTTGATATTCTCAAATATTAAGCTTAAAATCACAAATAGCTTCTGAGAGCATCCAATTAAAAACAAAAACAAAGTGAGGACCCATTCAAATAGCTTCTAGAACAGTGTTTCCCAACTAAATGTATTCACAGAAACCTTTTAAATTTTGTACAACATAACAGAAACCCTTAAATATTTTTAGTGTTGCATGGAAAAAAAAAGCGCCACAGCTGAATAATTTTCTGCTCCAAAGTCATATACCTTTAAATTGAAAGCTACATTTTTCCAGGGAAGAAGGCAATTACATGTTTTGACCTTATTCATGTCCCATAAATAAGAATGCAGCCATCCTGTATAGGTGCCTGTCAGGTAAAAAAATTATAATTCTATAATAATTACTATGGTATAAGATTCTTTGTTTATTATTATTAGTAAAAAATAAAAAATAAACATCATCATGCATTTTAATCATCAGAGTGTAATATTTATTTTTTTACGTAAATTCTTATTTATCTGGTTTAGCTGTTGACAATTGTATTTGCATGTCTGGAGACACATCACATTGGTTTTGATGCTTTGTTTTGGTTCCAAAGTATAACGAAACTAACAATTTTGTACAAGTACATGCTGGTGAAATGGCAAAAGTAGCTTACTTTGACTGCGGGCCGCAACAACTCAGGGTATTTTTAGTGTAAATGTGTGAATATCTGTGCCACTAAGCAGATAAGATTCTCTAGAGATTCTGGATTACAATTACAAAGTCAGTACACAATCTGTGCATTAAAAGCGACTGACCCAATTATTGTCTCGTGCATCAGATATAAGCATACCTACAATATTTTTAATTTTTAATTTTTAATGTACAAAATATTTTTAATTTTCTTTTCCAAAAAACCTTTAATCTTACCTCGTGGAACCCATTTGGAAAACATGATTTTAGAGACATCCAATTTTCAAAAAAACAACCACTACTAAAGATATTAGAATTTTTTTTTAATTTGTAGGAGGAACGCTCCAATTATTTTTTTGAGAAATCTATTTTTCAAAAATTTTCCTCTATAGAATCACTCAATAAAGCTTCTAGAGGAATTAAAATTTCACAAGTCTTATTGGAGACGCCCACTCTAAATAGTTTATAGAGAAGTCTAGTAAAAATAATCAGATGAGGTCCACTCCAAATATCTTCTAAGGGTATCCAATTTTCAAACATTTTCTGAGCTAGGGTCTCCGGGTCCCACTTTAGATTGGGGGTCAAACCCCTTAAAAAATATTTTATTGGTTATTTCCCTCCCTTTCCCCAACAACCCTTCACTCCCTTGAACAAATAAGGTTCTGTCACCACTAATTTCGAAAAGTACAAAGAAAGGGGAGGCCCGCTTTTTGCTCCTGGCACGGGGCCTGATTTGAGCATCTGGCGGTCTTGCCTCAGACCTCCATTAGTCTGTTTCACCACCCAGTTTAGTGGTATAATTCTAGTCATTGGTCTTTTAGACCTAAAAGCGCTGCATTTTTTTCATCAATGTTGTACTTTGGAGAATTTTAAGTCTTTTCAAATCATTCATGATTGATTTTTATTAGTTCTAATGCAAAAATTTTTGCATTACCACTAATAAAAATATGTTTGTATCAAAAATATAAGATTAAAAATATAAAAAATATTTGTTTTTGTGTTGCTTACCACTTTATGATATCTATGAAGGGAAATATTAGTTGGTTTGGATGTCATGTTATAGAAAAAATATGTTGTCACCACTTTAGAATATCCATTATGTATGAAATATAGTTTTATTATATTTGATATATTATTACTAACAATATACCAGCTATCTTGCCTGGTATCATTTTGTAGCAAAGCTTGTGTTGGTATAAAATTTCTGGCCATAATATCAATATAGAAATAACTTTATTTTTATATGAATTTTAATTTTAAATGCCCAGGTGGATCCATCAGTGCTAGATCCCAAGTATGCATACATCCAGGTTACTTCTGTGGCTTCTTACTTTGAGAAAGGAGATCTAGAAGATAGACAGACAGAGTTTGAGCAGAGCCATGATATAAACTGCTTTATGTACGAGACTCCGTTTACCAAAGAGGGCAAGGCCCAAGGCAACCCTGAGGACCAATGGAAGAGGAGAACAATCCTCACAAGTAATAATATAAAAATTAGAGCCACTATTGACCTTAGGGATATATCACTTTTTTTTAACTATAGACTAGGAAATTTGAAAAGAGCAATTATTAAATACCTAATATTATGTCAGCCTACTCTATTTTATTTTTATCTTTAGTAATTAGACCTACTTCTTATGAAACCAAGCTTAGGAGAGTGATCTTTTTGTGTTTGTGTACCTTGTGACTTTTAAAATAAATGAATCAATTTGATTAAACTAGGGATACAACCCTCAAATACCTAAGAATATTCAAGATTAGAGGATTCGAGATAATTTCTTATTCGCGACTCAAATCCTTAATATATATATACTTTTTTTAATTCTTCAAGTGAAATTTGTTTTAAAGCTCTAATATTTCTTATTGGTGATTCAGAACTCATGTAATTATAGGACAAACTCAAAATCGGAGCCCAAAACAGTAATTTCATATTTAACTGAATGTATAAATGTTATATAATGAATGGATTATAAGAAATAACATAAACACTTAGTTACT
The DNA here is from genome assembly GCA_901482245.1 of Timema douglasi. NCBI lineage: Eukaryota > Metazoa > Arthropoda > Insecta > Phasmatodea > Timematidae > Timema > Timema douglasi. Next base: position 91,253 of record CABEEJ010000331.1, read on the forward strand.
ATTTATGTTTTATATTGTTCTCTTATATTGGCTGTTAAGTTCATAATTTTTTTCGAGATTTTAATTTGTATTCAAGATTCAAAGGTAATTTGGTGATTCAGATTTATAAAATAGTGGATTAGACCCAGTTCTAGATTAAACATATTACATACATACTGTAGGTACTCTCCTTTTTAGAGTTTGTATGAATTTGTTTGTAAGAATTAAGTGCAGCTATGCAGATCCCTGTCTCTTTGTCAAAATGGATTGTGACAAAAGTATTTTGGTCACCGTCTATGTCAATGACTGACTCATCATAGGACATGGTGATACAATCAAGCCATTTATGGACCAGCTAAAGGAGGAATTTAAAGTCATCATAGGTTTGTTTAAAAGTTTCCTAGTCATTCAGATAGTAAAACTGAAATGAACCCAATATTTACATCATGCAAAATAGTTTCTAACACTTCTGATGAAGGAGATGATATATTCGTATAGCTTTAATTGTACTATTGGCAGCAATAAGCCAACTACCAAGCCGATGGTTTCTGCATTATCGGATAGTTTGTGATTTTAATTAACCACACATTTGTAGCTGATGATTTCTGCACGTCCATCACAGACTCTCCATTAAAATATGAGTGGAGAATGACCCTGGGCACAGGACAATTCCTGGATAGTTCAGTGGGTAGAGCATTGGCGTACTAAGTCAAAGGTCTCGTGTTAGATTCTCTTGTCCAGGTGTCATTTTCCAATTTAAATAATTAATCATTTATGGTTATCCTGTCAATTAAGTCACTTCATTTATATAGTAGTCAAAACAAGAACAAAAAGCTATCAAAACATTTTAAAAAAACAAGTGTTATCTTCATCTTACTAACTAACAAGGGCACCACCACTGTCATCTTGAATCACATCGCATAGGCATAACATTAAATTTCTGACCACTCCATCTACAAAACACTTTGAAGACCCACACAGATAAAAGAGTTCCCATCACGTGAGGGTCCCCTACAGAATATCACCATCTACTCGATCCAGCTTCTCTTTGTGCAAAACTCCTATACTCTCACACTGTATCTGCTCCCTAAAGTCCACAAATAAATTAAACCTATGCTTGGCCATGCAATTATTTCTGGTTGCGGTTCTTCAGCTTAGAGAATTTCATCACTGATTGATTCACATATGCAACCCTTTGTAAAACAATTTCCCTTATTCATACAGGATATAAAATACTTTTTGGAAAAAATTTACAAAATTATAAACCTAGCAGTTTTTTGGTTACTATTTATGTCGCGGCACTGTACACTAACATCCCCCATGTACATGGAATGTCAGCAATGGATCACGTTTTAGAGGGTAGACCTCTTGGGTCCAAACCAAGCACTTCTTTCCTTATAGAGCTTGTTGGGATGATCCTTCAATTCAAGAACTCCTGTTTCCTGGACAAACACTACCTACAAATAAAAAGCACAGCTATGGGTACATACATGACTCCCTCTTATGTGAATCTTTACAAAGGAATACTAGAAGAACGCTTTTTATAGTATCAGCCCATCAAACCCTCTCTATAGCTCTGCTACATTGACATTTCCATGACCGGTCCTCACTCTGAAGCATCCTTGGACATCTTTCTAGATAATCTCTAAAATTTCAGCCCCTTAAACCTCATTCACAGTTAATCACAGCATCACAACACAATACCATCCTGCTGCTCTGCGGTGAATACACACTATCCTTAAAAGTAGCTACAAGTTCCTAACAAGTTTCATACAGACCCAAACCTTCTTAGTTCATTGCCAAGAGCTACTTTAAAATAGCCGTCCAATCTCCACAATACTCCAGTTTGCTTCAAACTTCATGACTCCAAGAAACAACCTCGAATACCAGAGGTTCATACCCCTGCATTAACCCCTGTTGCAGCACATGTGGGATACACCTACCAGCTACATCCTTCAACAGCAAAGTTAATAAATTTGAATACAAAATGCCTGGTCATTACAACTGAAAAACAAATAGCTTGGTATATCAACTATAGTACAAATCATGATGATGCTGAAAATATAAGCCTTACTACAAACAGATTTCAGACAGCATATGGACAGTCATCGTTAAGACACAAACCACAAAAACCCGGCCGAGCTTGTACCCATTGATCCATATACCCTCAACTAGGACTTTCAAACCTGCTACATTGTCTAAACATTAAGAGCATTTCCCAAACAGTGCAACTGTTCTCAACTCAGACAGTGGGAACTGGCCCACCAATGGATTACAAAATCAAGATTACCACTAGGCCTCATTAGAAGAAAGTTTTACCTGCCTATGAGATTAACATTTTTTAATGTTATTTACTAATACATTAATTTTTTATTTCCATTTTATTATTATTATGGTTATTATTCCATTGACTTTAGAATAGGCTAGATAAGGTTGTTACGTTCATTGATCTGGATCAGTCTCACTTGTGGCTTTGATAAATATGAAAGTGTCAGAGGTATGAACAGTACTAGCAGTTACATTCATTATAAAGCAAGTCCCTGTGATGAATGGAGTGAAGGTGTCCCTTGTAGGGTCAGTTGGCTTATGCATTTTGGTGGGTTTGTTAGACTGATGTGCAATAGTATCTTCTGGCACAGTGAGGAAAGCAACAGCAAACTACCTCACTCTTCGTTTACCTTGTACACCTCTTCAGTGCTGCCTAGGCTGCAGAGCTGACGGTGGAACTGTTGAGGATCCAACCAACCTTTAAGCTATTTCCAAAACTGTGCAGCGAAAATATCCATTAATAAGGAATAGGGGACTTAAAAACAGTTAAGAAAATACTGATTCTCAAAAATCATCCTCTTTTTTTAATACAGTTGTTTGCTCACTTTCAACTAAAATATAAATTATTTTTAACATCATCCAACATTGGCCTCATAGAGTAGTGTATTTGTAGTCTTAAAATGTTATTCAACTTTAAACGTTTAGTATTTTGAATGTGTTAATACATATATTACCTTAGATATTTTGGTTTTTACGTGTCTTAGATGTTCTTTTTAATTTTATTACATCAAAAATGATTAATTGTCTTTTAACACTATTTAAAAAGCTACCAAATTTTTCTACAGTTTACACCAAATCACATATTCCTTTTTAATTAAATTATATTTATTAAATTAAATTTATAGCTGAAATATATTTTCTTAACTATTCTTATGATAAATTTAATCATTCAAACTAAATGTTACATATTGATTTTTTTTTTCAGCGCTCTATACATTCCCATATGTAAAGAAGCGTATTGCGGTAGTGAAACGTCGAGTTCTGGAACTAAACCCCATTGAGGTAGCCTTAGATGAAATGCAACTTCGTGTGTCTGAGTTGGAGGAGGTGGTTTTTAGCAAGCCCACAGACACCAAGAAGTTGCAGCTCAGGTTACAGGCAAGTAAACATTCAACTAACCTCAGTATCTAGCTTACAAGCCCATTGACACCAAGAATCTGCAGCTCAGGTTACAGGCAAGTAGACATTCAACTAACCTCAGTATCTAGCTTACAAGCCCATTGACACCAAGAAGCTGCAGCTCAGGTTACAGGCAAGTAAACATTCAACTAACCTCAATATCTAGCTTACAAGCCCACAGACACCAAGAAGCTGCAGCTCATGTTACAGGCAAGTAGACATTCAACTAACCTCAGTATCTAGCTTACAAGCCCATTGACACCAAGAAGCTGCAGCTCAGGTTACAGGAAAGTAGACATTCAACTAACCTCAGTATCTAGCTTACAAGCCCATTGACACCAAAAAGCTTTAAGTCAGGTTACATGCAAACTAATAATCACTTACATCGTGTTATTATAATACTTTTGAAACAACAATGTTCTACTGGTGGTTCATCTTGCCTTAATCAAGATATGAAATGTTCACATTCTGTTGAATTGATCACTTTACAGTCATTAAAAATAATGAATACTTAGCAGCATCTACTTTTTTGAAAAAGTTTTATGATTTGTTGCCATATTTTTATCCTTATTTAACCTCTACACAAGTAAAGATATTCTATATCAGCACAAGAACTCTTTTTTCAGGGTAGTGTCTGTGTTCAAGTGAATGCTGGTCCATTTACTTATGCGTCCATCTTCTTGGATCCCAGTCATGCCTCACAGTACCCAGATGACAAATTAGATGACCTCAAAGACATATACAGGTACCATACTTGAATAAACTAGTTTATCAATCGTCTGAAGACACATGTTATTTATGAGCAGTCCAAGGAAGTTTATGCATTAAAAACTTTAAAAAATGTTGATGTTGCATTGTGGGTAAAGTCTCATTTTAAAAAGAAGCCAGTTATTTGAAAACTGGAAACTCATGTTGCCAAAATGGAAGGAATAAAAATATTAGAATTGTATTTACAGTCTTAGTAGGGGTCTGCAAGCATGAGTTTTTTCATTCGAGTCAAACTCAAGATGAGTATTTCAAAAAGTTCCCAAGTTTGAGTCGAGATAGAATATATTCTTTTAATTTTTAAATGTTAAGAATATATATTTATTATAAAAGTAAAATAGTCTATATAAAATGTCACCAGTTGAAACAGACAAAATGTAAATATCACATCTTTAAAATTTTAGATTTTAAAGAAATAATAAAAAACCACATGTTCTTAAAGTAAGAATTACACTCATTTTTATAAATAACAAATAATTTTGAAAAAAAAAGCTTAAAAAATCGAAGTGTCTGGTTTTAAATTAAAATAACATTTTAAAAAACATGATTTAAAAATAAGAACACCAGTCAAATATATTATTATTAGCACAGCTTCTTACTACCACTTTCAGGGTTATATGCACTTACCCTAATGTGTAATGTTAGGGTGATTGTGAGATGAAATGGAGGACCTACAGTTTAACATGGAATCTGAACCAGGTGGAGGCCTGGTATTCCACCATTCAAATATAATAGAAAACATAATTAAGTTGGTCTCAACACTCATAACTTTAAGGACATTAAATTTACATAAACAATTATTTTTTTTAACTAGTAAAGTTTACATTTTAATGAGCTAATATTTCCCCAAAATATGCTTCTGTAACTTAATTTATCCTAAAAATAAAAATAAGGATCACAAACAGTTAGAAATTTGAAATTTTTCATATTTCATTTATTGGTTCTTAGTGTAATAATCACGCATGATCACTTCTTCTGTTCTAATTCCTCTATTCACATTTGCACATATGCATTTTATGGGCTCTCACTAGAAATTATCTTATTGAGAAATTTATTTTGATTAAATTTTTAATGCTTTTAAAAGTTGATATTCATACTTTAAATTAAAAATAAGATGGTTTCATTTTATAATTTCTAATAAACAATAAAGAATAGTAAATACTTTTTCTTATTTAAATGTGGTAAGTTTGGTAAAATATTAGCTGCAATTATGATCAATACAGTTGACTCTCGACTATCTGTCCCTTCGAACTACCCGGCCTTGTTAAAAAAAATATTCTCCATAGTAAAATGAGGTACATATTACTTTTCCAAGGCGTTGGAAGCGGGCATTTGCTACGATCTGTGCAAAACACAAGCTACGACATGAAAAGTGCAGGTTTCCCCCTGCCCTGCTACCCGCTCTTTGTTTCGTCAGTTGTGTATTAGATATCAACAAGTGCGGAATATGTTTGCCACTTTTCCTGGTTACATTTGTAAATTGTTTTTTGGTGTGCTACTTTTTTTGATTGAAGATTACGAAATGGGTAATAAACGAAAAAGGGTTGTAGTGATTATGGAGGAGAAGCTACACGCTATAAAGTGACTGGATTCTGAGTTAGTAGCAAAAACTATTGTTTTGGAGTTTGAAGTTGGGAAAAGTACAGTTGGTGACTGGAAGAAAAATCGATCAGAAATTGAAAGGTGGTGTGCTGCTCAAGCCATTGGAAGAGGAGTGAAAGTAAGAAAAACCATGCTGAAAGGTAAGTAAAAAGAACTTGAGAAAGATTTATTTTTGTGTATGAACATTTAAGAGGAAAAGGCTTCCCTGTTACTGGGCCGATATTGCAGGAAAAAGCATTTATCTCTAAGCGACTATTAGAAGGAGAAGATTCAGAATTTACTGCCAGTGATGGATGGTTTGATCACTGGAAAAAACAATTGACTATTCGTCAGATTACCATAAGAGGGGAGTCTTTATCTGCTGAAAAAGAGGCTGTACCTTAGTTCAAATATTATCTTTTTAAGCTTATTGAACAGGAGGGAATTTCTGGGGAGCAGTTGCACAACTGCGATGAAACTGGTTAAATTATAAGATGCTCCCTACAAAAATGCTTGCATCAAAAAACCAAGCTGCTGCACCAGGATACAAGAAAAGCAAGGAATGAGTCACCATCTTGGCTTGCAGTAATGCAACCGGCAACCATAAGTCTAGGTTGACTTTAATATCAAAATCAAAGAAACCTAGAGCTTTTAAAAAACTGAAAAATCAGGAATCACTACCCCTATATTACACACATCAAAAGAAAGCATGGATGAATTCAGAAATCTTTAAAACCTGGTTCCAAAATGAATTTGTGCCGACTGTAGAAAAACATTGGCACGACAACAATTTGCCGAAAAAATCTGTGATAATTCTTGACAACGCACCTTCACATCCGGTCACTGATGAACTCACAGATGGAGACATCAAATAATTATTTTTACCACCCAATGTGTCGGCTGTTTGTCAGCCGATGAATCAGGGCGTACTTCAAATGCTAAGAAAAACTATCGCTGGCATCTTCTCAGTTTGTTGATATCAGTGATTGATAATAATAAAGACTACTTAACCACCTGAAAAAGATTGGCATGCTAGATGTCAAAAGGTGGGTGGCTGAAGCATGGGAAAATATTCCAAACATATCACTTGTAAGGTCTTGGAAAAAAAAATTGGACCATGAAGGTGGACATTTCAAGCTTGAACCCGTGTGTGAAACCGAAGTGGAAGATGAAAACGATAAAATTGTTTCGTTGCTGGAAAATGTACTGGGCTGTGACGATGTCAATGCAGAGGACATTAGAGAACGGATTGCAAACGATGAAATTGATGAAATAACTGACTAATAATGATATTGTGGAAATGTTGACACAGGGAGAAGTAATAGAAGAAGAGGAGGAGGTTGGTAGGAAAAGTCTCATTCCACATTTGTAAGGGTTCAAGATGATTGAAGCAGTACTCCGGTACATTAGTCAGCAGGGGGAAGCGAGACGTGTTTTTAATGGTATGGGAGGGGGGGCGCAGGAAGTGAGTATTTATAGAACTCCGGCTTATCTAGCTTTTTTGCTATTCGGCCTGCCCTTCCACAGTGTTTTGACTCGTGATAGATGGATAGAATGTTGTATTTATAGTATATTAAATTATTGAGGGTATTGGCAAATAAGAAGTAAACAGCTCTTTTAAATATTTTGTATTAAATATCATTTTGTCCCTTCCTTCTAAATGCAAATAGTGCACGCTATTAATCTTGGTGACAATCCCATTTTTCTAAAGGAGCTATAGACTGGTACATGCTGAAAGTCTTCTGCTGCCATTTTTAGTGTGAAGCTTTGATAGTTGTCAGCCAACTGCTGTGTCACTAGCTCTTCATACTGTTTGAGGTTGAGGAATATAGAGAGAAAAAGTCTAATTATTAATTTATGTATGTATTGATATTCTTTATGTTTTTTTTTCTTTTAGAGAATTTGTAAAAATCTGTTACACGGCACTCCAAATAAATGGCAAGCTCATCAGCTCCGACCAAATAGAGTACCAGGAAGTTTTGAGGCAAAACTACCAAAAGCTGTGCCAAGAACTGTCCACTCTTTTTGGAGAGTCCTTGTGGCCAGATGAGGAGATTGGTTGCTTCAAGAGGAACAGCCAAGCCCTATTCAGTGTCATCAGCGGAGCTTCTGGAAATTCCAGTAATGCATAGAACACTATAGACAATAGTTCCTCATCATTTGTTGACCAGTTAATTAATTTGACAATTACCCAACCCGTAACTTCATCTAGAATAAAGTAACTTTACCTAACATGCCTTTTAGAAAAACATAGTAATTATGTGTAAAAAAAAATACAGGCTCATTCATATCATTGCCCATGTTGGCAAATAGCTTATTTGCACGAGACACCTAATTCAATCTATGCCAAGAGAGCTGAATAGCTTATTGAGACTTAAAAGTGTATTTATCGTTCAGCTGCAAACAGTACAACAATCTCAAACTAAACAATCTCATTATGAAACGTTTCATAAATTTTAATCTTTATTTGAGTATTGCACTTGCTTTGTATGGATATATTAGGTAATTGTTACTAACAATTACAACTATTTTTAACTTTATTTTGCAAATTAGAGATAAAATAGCTTTCTATCATATTTGGAAAAAAGTAGAGGAAAAGTGAATTGAAACATATAAGAGGAAACATTCCCTTTTATACGTTTCTATCCACCTTTCCTATGCCTTCTTCCAAACATAACAACATACTTTATAAAGCAAAAAAAGATTTTCTTTGAATAGTTTTAGTACAACTTTATTCAATTCCCCAATAATTTTAAACACACCATTATTGAAAACTTTTTTCGTTAACATTTTACTTGCTGAATGATTGTTTTTTCCATCCTCACACTATTAGAATGCTAGTGCAATTTATTAGAATGAACAATCGGCACTTATGTTTAAATATGCAATTTTTTTTAACACAAATTTGTTATTTAAAACAAAACAAAACTAACAATTTTGGTCTCAATAGTTTTTGTGCATTAAAGATATACAGATTGTATGGTTACGTAATTTTACCTAAAGATGTTTTCTTTTATTAATTACAATTAAAATTTAATAAGAGGATTTTTACATTTTTTATTGTGAAACAAAAATGCTTAGGCAATGTGATGGACCAATTCAGGAGTTATAAATGATTTAAGTTTTTGTCATTGTACATGGCATTATTTAATCTTAAAAGCGAGTTGAGGCATTACATTTTTAGTTAAGCCTTTCAAAGATAATTCAACAAGAAGTCTCGAATGTACATAATATTATTGATACATGGACACACTGTTTTGATTGTCCTAGGTTGTATCAATTTCACTGTAGTTGAAAACTATCTTGATCGGTTTTAGAATAATAGTCGACTTTACCTTAGCGGTAAATACCACAGAACAAATATGAAACAAGTAATTTCTGGTGACTTGACTAAAGTAAAAAATAATAATAATAATAATAATACAAAAAAATACAGTTTGGAAATATGACCTGTGATATATTTAAAATTTATATTTTTTGGAAGAAACCTTTCATGACGGAAATATTTCACTTTTCTGTGTTCATAAGAAAGTGCTTCCAAGTAACTTTCTTCAATGTTTATTGTTGTGTAGAATTTATGAGAAACAAAACCTACATATAAAGATTTCTGGTTTTATAGAAAGTAGTGAAATACATTTTGTAAATTTTGTTTTTACCTTGAAGATGAAGTGTTACTTTTTTTAAGCTTGTTTAGTGTTTTATGATTTTAGCTTTTCAATTTGTAACTACACCTCAAAAATGAAAAGAGATTTTATGAAAAATTATAGGGTTATTTAAAGATTGTTAAGATTTGTTTAAATGTTTATCAACATAGTTGCAGTGTTATTTTTGCTAACATCACTTTTTTCTTGTATTATTTTAGTTGGAATATTTCTTGAATTATAACCATATGGTAAATTCAGAGGCGTCAAAACTACTCAAGACTAGCAAGGTCTGAACTAAATAAATATTTATAGTTAAATTTTCTCTTTAGTTTTAGATATAGCCTACCATCAAGTGTGAATACACCTTTATTCTTTGACCAACCTTGACTGTCCTAATTCAGGGTTAAATATTTTAATGATACAGTGATATAATTAAATAATTTATATAATATTTTAATAACTTGCTCATAGCTTCTACAGGCATCCAATATACAAAGTAATTTAAGAGACTTCTCTTTGGGCAGTGTCAATCCTTTTTTCATTTTGGCGCCTTGAATACCTAAGGTAATGTAAAAATATCTTTCTACTAAAAATTTTGTAGGTTTTTTCCAATCTGTCCTATTTACACATCACTTGATACACTGACAGGATATTTACTAGTGTCCCAGTGTTTGGGGC
>CABEEJ010000331.1:108983-123311 GCA_901482245.1 Timema douglasi
ACAGCCAATCCTGGGACCTTTGAGCCCCCCTATTGTAGTTAGGGGATGCCCCCAGATCTACGCAGATCCGAAGAAAAAATAAAATTGGGAGGTACGACCAGTTAAACATTGTGAACAAATAAAACAGCAATTGTCACACATCCTTGTGTTGATCCTCCCTAGTAGTCCTAATTGATGTTCTTGCAGTCTAGGAAGTGGCTAAAAGTCCCGAAGATTGTGGCAGGTTCCAAATCTCCCAGTTTCACATGTGGTTCGCGAGGAGTTACACAGTGGCTAGACATTTACCTATTATAAATAATTCATTATTTTTGTGAGAGTAGGCTTGGCCTATGTGATGGTTAAGCCAACTGTAATTCAGGCCAATTTATTTATTATTTTGTTATATTATCATGTTTCTAACAGTAAAAAATAAATGATCAAGTTAACAAATATCAATAAAAAACTTTTTTTAAAAAAGTTTCTGTGTGTATAATATAATGGTAGAAAAAAAAATTGCTTCCTAGATCTGCAAATATAAATAATATACATTGATTGCTCCAATATTCAGTGAGAAATATCTCCAACTCAAAGTGAAACTGAAAGTATGGATATCAATTTTGCTGTCAAAAGTTCATCCTTCAAAAAGTTACTTAAGGTTTGAAAATCATTAGATTTTGGAGGATTTTTTTTTTAACAAGTCAATATTAACAATGCTCTCTCTAACACCTTTGAGTTCTCTACCTATTTAATAGAACAAAATTTATATGGGGAAAAAGATGATACTGTTATTCATTGGTTGTCTGAATGTCTTGTAGGAAAATCTATAAATAAATAATATGCGGGCAAAAATTGGTTAGTAGCTCAACTGTAGTGTATGTGCACTTTTGTAAGCACAAGTTCCCAATTCCAATAACTTGAGCAGGACCTTGTGCGGAATCTTCCTTCAAGCAACTTTTAAGATCATTTAAAATATTTGAGGTTTACATTCGGCCCACCCATGGAAACTTAAAGCATTTATTTAAAGATCCAAACCCTCTTCTTTTACTGCAGATATACAGTTCATTAATGGTTCATTCTTGTGAAAAAGGCAAATATCATTATATGCTTATTAATTAGACTTGGGTTAGATTTAAAAAAATATATATGTAAAATAAAAGCCTATTTGATATAAAAAATATTACTATTAATATACATAAATTCTTTTTCAACATTTTAATATTTACTTTTGGATAAACAAACAAAATTTTGAATTTTTTCTTTTCTATGCAAATTATGAGAGCTTATTAGCATTGATTTCAATCTATTAGCAAAAGACTAGATTGGCAACGAGAGGGAGATTGGGGTTGAATCCCGGTCAGGTGTAATGAGGGTGGTTTTTCTTAAAATGATTTTTCACTTTCCCCCATGCATATGGGTATAATCTGAAAAAGGAGTTAAGACGCAGTGCTAAAAGAGCATATATTTTTGGGACCTCTTGCACAAATTTGGTTTTGGGTAGTAAGGTACTGTAGTAGTGCTTTATATCTAAATGAATACTCTTGTTTTTAAAAGTGTGACATTAAATGAAAAACATCTGAAACTTTGTAACAAGGTAAACTCTTGTTGCCCCTCGAGAGGGCAGCTGCCTCTAAAGCTCCGGTACTGACAGGTCTCCAAAAATCCGGTCGGGGCACTTAGTCATTTCAGCACTAGCTTTACTAAGATAAATAAACCACAAACCTTGAAAAAAATAAAGTACTGTTAGTATGTATTTATAACAGTGTTGTCAAAACAACAAATGGTGTATAGGGAATTTTTATACTATCTTAAATTTGTCAGTCCATACCCGGCCAGAGAAACATTGTACATATATACACTATCCAACACCTTTGCTCAGTAGTGTGTCCGTCTACTGAGCTAAGGGTTCCGGGTTCGATTCCCTGCATGACTGAAAAATGTATAATTGGTGAAATGTGGATTTATCCTTTCAGCGATAAATTAACTTCCTGGGAATAAATTTTGTGATTGTCTTAGTCTTATTAAGTTAGTGACGGTAAAACAGGCCACCAGTGGAAATATGGCTTGAATAAAAAAACTGATAGGCCACATATGTTTTTGACTACCCCTAGATGTTCTCCCACCAGAGCTACATGATAATTCTGAAACAACATATCATGGAAATATAAAATACCCAATTTTCACTGTGATTATATAGTATTTTAAATTTTATAATTTATGACAATTTATTAATATCATATTATTTCTTTAAGGTGACCTAATAGTAATGAGTTGATTGCATAGATTTTTAAATTTCAGGTAGTTGCATTAAAAATTAGATATTTAAATTGGTAATTAGTATATTTGTTCTGTGTGTGGTACAATATTTTCTACTGGGTCTTCCAAGGACATTTTTGATAGTGCACCTGCCACTTTGTTGCCACTACCTTTGATATTAACAATATATAATCTCATGTTTTGTAATAAAATAGATCATTTTGACTAGATACGTTACCTCTTTGTCGTGGATGCTGAAGAAACCATGTTACAGTAGAATTTTCTGTAAGTAACTCAAATGGCTTTTGTTATGAATGTGAAGAAATGTGTTGTGGAGTGATTGGCTACACTGGCTCATATGACGAAGTCGTAAAGGTCACAGTGGGTGAGGCCAGATGTGATGTTCATTCAGGAAAGTGAAGTTGAACGGTATTCGTTACAGAGTATCAAATTAGAACATATCAGTTTCCACGCTTATATCATGTAAAATATAATCTCGAGTTATTGTCTAGAATATAACTTTAATTCTAAATATTGTCTAGAATATAACAACTTTAATTCTAAATATTGTCTAAACTTGTTTATTGCCAAGGTTTTGAGTTCCTAGATAGGGTAGTTCAATTCTTATGGGTGTGTGGTATGACTTGTATAAGCTACTGGTGATAATTGCTCTTCCTTTATTTGGCATAACATAGCTTCTAAACTTGATGAACATGTGTAATTTTGAAGAAAAAGAGCTTGTCAAAATCAACTTGACCCAAGTGTCTTGTTACCTTTTACGTTTTAGTTACTAAACCTCTCATAAAGCATGATGTTATACTCCAAAAATATTAATTGATTAGGCGTGTATTGAAGTAAATAATTGTGGTGGAAGTGTATTTTGTTCATAGTTATGATATTTAAAAGCCACATGTGATTCATTATGTTTTGCTAAAAAAAAATTCAGACTTATAAATATTTAGGTATGAATATTACCATCACATTGTACGTGATGAAATGTTATTTAATGGGGTTCAGTTGTGTCGACTGTGAACTAGACAAGGGGGTCCTGAAAAGTGGCTGATAAAGCAATCTACTGCATTTAAACACACAGATGTGGAAAAACTAAAGTGTGGGAAGCTGAGGTTCCTTAGTTGTAACTTCTTAATATTAATTTTCTCCCGAAAAATATTTTTTCCCGCCTGAATTTTGGGTACATCTAATTTCCCAAAGTGTGGGATTCTGCACCGGCCTAAAAATATTCACTAAGCTTTTGCACTCACCGGGTGAATACATACTAGTCTGGCTCAGGAACTACTGCTACTCCTTGGTTTCTGGGTCATAAACCCAGCTTTTATCACCATTGACTACCTTGGAAAGGAAGTTTCAGTTGTTCCTGACCTGTTCTTGGCAGTGTCTGCACACAGGTAAGCGATGAATTACTTCATGAGAACGTGTTGTCTTGAACTAAAAGATAGAACCACGATGCTGTAGATATTGTTTGTCAATGGATGGTCTGACAAATCTTTCCAACAAATTGGTCAATTCTGCTGGATGAGGGTCTACCAGAAAGTTTAAAACATTTTATCGACTTTGAGATGCAAGAACAATGTCATCAGGTGCTTCAAGCGGTCAGTCAAATCTATTGGATCTCATCTGATATAATTGATTATAAAATGGGACGAATTTAATTAATTCTAGATAGCTTGTATGAGTAAAATGTTAATTGAAGTCAATAGTTATTTGTAAAGACAATTTTAAAACATATAAAAACTTTCATTCAATAATTGAAGCTAGTGTATATCCCGAACTAAGACGCAGTACTAAAAAAAATTAAATTAAATTTGATAAAGAATGGTTGTTTCTTAATGGAGGAAGAAGTATAAGTTTTACCATGGTTATCAGGAATGTAATTTTAATTAATACAATTAAAAGAATAGTTAATGCTTTAAAATTAGTAAATTAACATTGAGGATTAATCAAAATGTAATAATCAAAATACCAGCTAAACACTTCTTAGAACAATTAAGTAATGACCTTGAGATTTTTTTTTAAATCTCAAATACCAGTTTATTAGAAATTTGTATTTCACTCTAAAGTCCACCGCACAGGGTGCAGATTTGTGGTTAGATTACCTGCTGGATTTCACTGATTGTTGTGTGTGCTGTGTTGGCTTCAGACGAGGCTCGCTATCTGCAGGCCTTGCAGCTAGTTTAGGAGTGAGCCGCGAGACACATGTTGAACATATGACTGAAGGTTGCTCTCTGATTGGCTCAGCTCCTAAACCAGCAGGGAATCGAGTAACGAAAAATAGTACGAGACCTATCAAGAGAAACCAGCAGGCTAGCCATCAATGATGTCATTTTCCAGCAGCGGGCCCCGCTCGGCACCGAACAAGCGATCTAGCAACAAATCCTACACCGTGTGCACTTAAGAAATGTTCTTCCAGCTTGGGAGGACTGAAGCTTGTAGTTACCCAATGAAAGTTGTGTATTATAAAGTATTAGGGAGGGCTGCAGCTTGTATACTTCAATTTCCTTATGAATAGCCTTAAACGAAAACTAAGAAAAGTTATCAGCTCAACTTTTAAGTATCTATTCACCAAATCATATGATTTGTGGGGCCATTAAGTTGAGCAGTTACAACAGTTTATTTTTTCATTAATGAAATGTGAAAAATTTTTATTTTGAAACTAATATATTGTATGGATTAACATCCCCTTTGCACCCCCCAATTATAAAAAAATTATATAATTTATAGTGGCCAGTGATAAAAGTGTAGATATAACACTTTTTAATTTATTTCATGTGCTATAAAATATCTTGTTGACACAATTGAAAACAAAAAAATTATAATTTCATTAATATATTTTCTTTTGATTAGTCACAAAAAAGTCAATTATAAAGTAATCCTTAATAAAAGTTTTTAATAATACAAATACAAAACATGTGTTGTTTTTAGTGTTCTACCTAAACAATTTCTACTCCAGTATCACCAAGGTAAGTGTGCTGGCTATCCCTCCTAATTTAAACCATAATAATACATCCATAATTCATTTTACTAACTATAAAACTTATATTTAGTTTTATGAATCAAATCAAAACTATTTATTTGAGGGTTGCAATGAACATTTTTGTAGGTGCTTTAAAAAGCTATTTATAAGGAAATTGAAGTATAGCTATCCTGGGAAAGTTGTGTGTAGTGAAGCACTCTAAAGGAGTGCAACTTGTAATAATTAGCCTTGGAAACCTGTGTGTAGTGAAGTACTTTAGGAAGAGGTGCAGCTTATAATTCCTTGGAAAGATCTGTGTAGTGAAGCATTCTAAGAAGGGGTGCAACTTGGAGCTAGCCAGGGGAAAGTTGTCTGTTTAAAATATTTGACTTAATTTAGGGATGAAGTGTATGTTCCATAAAAAAATAACAGATCAATGTACAACACAATAAGTTAGCTTAGTTCTGTAATATATGGGTAGAACAATAAACTATGTAAAAGGTAAATTGTGTGGCTTGGGATAAAATATGGATATCTGCTTACCAACTATTAACTATTGTATAACAAGCTGAGAAAAGGTATTTTCGAAAACCACACATGAGGGAAACATTTTGCTAAATACAGATTTCCACAGGATGGAAACAGTTCATGATGATGAATTACTGAATGCATTTCACAAATAAATAAATATGGAAAGAGTTACACTTTTTTATATCACAAAAAATTAAAGTAAAACTTAGGAACATAAGACAAATATCTAGTCTCTAATGCACTATTACAATTGATCACTGCTTATTTCCATACATTTAATTGGAAACTCAATAAAGTTAAGTTTTATTCTACAAAAAATCACAACAGTAAAAAATAAGGAGTAGATGTATTTACTAGTTCTCGACAAAAGACATTTTTACTCTACTGACAGTAATTGTTGTACAGACATGCGAGTCTAGTTAGTAAACATTAAAGATGTCCCTATGTGCTAAGAGATTACAGAATGTATTTTAAAAGTCCATGGGAGCGCCAGCAAGTTGTTTCTCCCTACTTTCGGTCCAAGCCTTAGCAATGGTCCTCTTCATTTCATCATCCCCAGTCTCATACATATGCTTCATCATGTCCATGAGACCCCCTGATGGATCTTCACCGGCACCATCCATTTTGGGTAACTTGGAGTCAAGAGCTTTCTTTTCAGAGCATGTCATGTGGGTCCATTTACTACCAATATTTTTCTTGGCCAAAAAAACGGTTGCATTATCTGTAAAAACATGGAAGCGGATTAGGTTGGGTGTAACACAAACCACAAATATTATATGATATAGCTATCACGGGTTCAAGCCATGGATTGTTTTTATTATTGATAGTTTGATGATCATACCAAGAAATGCAATAAACAATATAAAATAATTTTAATATGGGTCAGAAAAAAATTATTTGAAACACTTTTCCTCAAACACAGCCAAACCAAGACTACTTCCCCCCTCCATCTTTCCAAAGGTAATATCTTATTTAAAAGAATGTGTCAAGAGGATTTTTATCAGGGTCAGCCAAGAAAATAACTACTAGAGATACCATACCAACATATCAGTATTCAATAATAAAGGAAAACATTGTAAAAAATATTTTTTCTTTTAGTGGTTTACTTTGAATTTTTTTAAGATAATTCACATTAGGGCTAGTCTCCAAATCAAAAAGACAGTTCCAAAATAAATAGCCCATTGGACTTTACATCAAAATTAAAGAAGGTAACTGGCAGAAATAAAAGAAATAAATTATGATAGAAGAAATGTTCTCAAAATAAATTAAGAATTTTGTGCCCCCATATATATAAAAAATTAAAATAATATTAATACACATGTTTTTTGCTATTTTAATTAAATAAAACATTTATGATAAAATAAGTTTTAAAATAGTTTAAAAAAATTTAGCGATAGTAAATTATGGAATTAACTTTTAATATACTATTCTGAAAATTGAAAAATGACACCTGGACACGGGAATCAAACTAACGACCTTTGTCTTAGTATGATAATGCTCTCTGTAAATCGGCTGTGTGTGCTATTTGTGTAAAAATATTTGTTATTGAATACTTATATTGATTACGAGATTGTGCCTTGGAAGATCGGCCATATTTATGATTTATTTTTAGGATATGGTGAAGGTTAGCGACTAGTGACAATTTGTTTATGTTGATACCCGGTTGCGATGCACTGCCTTTGAAGATGTGTTTCATAACTCGAGATCCATGTGAAAATGAGGTTTGTGAAATCATAAATCAGTATGTAATAAAAAATAAGTGTTAACTAAGATTGAAGCTTCTATCTCTAATCCCAAAATAGGTTGTCACAGAGTTTACCGAATTAATATTACACTATACTTGGTAGCTAGATGTAAAAACACACCTGTCTTCACTTTCCAGTAACTTTGATCTTTATTGATCTCCTCTAGTAAATTTGTGATTGGTAGTGTGTAGTTTTTATTATCCAGGCCATTCACATGTAGCACCACTGACCTAAAATAAATTAAAGAAATATTAACATGTAAGAGAATATCTAAAATGTATCTAGTAATGTAATCTAATATGTAATTTATGGGTGTAATTTAATGTTTTAGAATAGCCAGTATAAATTCATCAAACTTAAACCAAATAAAAACATCCAAATTTTTAAGAATATAAAATTTTGAGGGAAAGTAAATTAAACTTGGTATGGTAAAAAATATGGGTGGTCAAATTAATGATTAAAATACTTTGTGTAGTTGGTATTGTTAGCCTGTTGACAGTGGGTATGATGTGATTATAATCTCAGTATTTATTTTGTTGACTATACACAAATTGGCGATAAATATAATTAAGATTAGCAATTAAATTAAAATAATGAACTTTTTGGTACTTGCTAAATTTGTTTTAATATATAGTTTTATGTAGTAGTAATAAGAGTATAACTTGCTGTTAAATTTTACTGTGCTAAAAAAAACAATTATTTGTAAACTATAAAAACAAACACATAAAACAATTAACTGTGGTTCCTTAAGTCCAAAGAGTGTTTGTATGACTAAATAAATTCCCTTATATTGAAAGAGACTTCATCAATAAATATAACATTGGTTTATTTTTTTAAATATACCAAAATATATTTTTATAAAAGGAATAGTACTAAGTAAATCTTTGCAATAATAATTTAGATCATTGATTTATAGATGAGTTATGTAGTTTGAAAATTAATGAGAAGTATTTAATTACATTGCAGATATATCAGAATAAGTTTAATAAGTTGTATGTTCAATAATTTCAAATAAGCATTGAAACTAAAATAAGCATAGCATCACAAATGGAAGTAAATATTTTATAGTGGTGGCTAAACACTAATGATGTTACCGTTCTTTCCAGCAATTTGTTCCTTCTTTGGTGAATATGATAAACAAAGCAAATAAACAAGGTAGCTTTTAAGAGTCGATGTACACATCTTGCACTGAGCATAAAGTAAATCCAAATCTTGAGTTATATATTTTTTTAACTTGTTTGATTAAAATATATTTTATTACTGCCACTATAGTCAGGCTATCGTTTAAGTCCTCAGTTATACAAAGTCAACCACAAAAAAGCTGTTTCATAAATAAGGGTGCCTCAGATACAGTACAATTGTATGAGTGCTGAAGGATGAGGTGAAGACAGTGATCCTGTCATGAGAAGAGGCATATCAATGGTCATTAGGGTCGCCATCAACATTGGTGCAAATAAGACATCAGGTACAGCAGGAACTCTTAACAACAGGTACCAGAGGTATGATGCATGTACAAAAAGCCAATGAATTGTCGACAAAGTAGATGAATACACGGTCAGTGAATCCAAACGTATCAGTGCTAAATTAGTTGAAATATTTCTAGCACACAGCATTAAGCATTAAAGAGGTGAGGTAATGTATGAAGCATATTTATGAAATATTGAACTGCTTCTACCCTAAAATTAAGGAAAACTCACCAATGAAGAGCTACATTTTTCCATTACTAAGCCTTCTGAGTAAAATTATGTTAACCACCTTTATTGGACTGTTACTATTGCAGCCTTCAAGACAAATATATCAGCCAAAAGCTACATCTGTGTTGTAAAAATAGTGGTTAGGTAGTTGTGGAGTGCTAGGAGACAGTCTGTCTCCTCGACATATATTTTAGAAAGACCTTCAAGTGTGTGGACCAGGGGATGCTACTGATAGTGTCAAAGTATCAGGGGACAACTCATTATCTGGTCAACAAGTTATACAAATGTCCATGAGAACAGTTCAGAGTTTATATGAGCCATAGATGGATTATTGTAAAAGTTGAAGGACTAAACAAGGTTACCCACTCATGCTGAAGCTATTCAAGGTGGCAATGCAAGCAGCAGGTATAGCATTTATACTGCAGTTAGTGGAAGTCTATATTCAATGATAGAGATAAGATAAATATCACAAATGATACAGGGGCTTATCTTAAAGAGTGTGTTTGTTTGCAAGTAAGATTGAATGTTAAATACTTGAGTTATGAGTATGATAAACACAGAAAGTCACATACTTGTGATGAGGCAAAGTGTGTGATGAGAAAGACACTAGAAGAGGATGAGGGTTTTTGTGTTGGGGCTTAAACCCATTTGAAGATTAGCAAGACATTTGTACATAGTAGCAATGGTGTCTTCTCAGCTGTAAGAAGGGGCATTTCTGGAAATTACAGGGTCTAAGGAAATATTGATACTGGGTGGGCAAGTGAAAAACACAGGACACATGGAGTGTGAGCCGGTGGGTGGAGCAGTCAACTTGATTTAGTTCCAAAGAAAGCAGATGGCTTAGTAGACATTTGGGAAGAAGGTTTAAAGATGGCCAACCAGAAATTTTTTTTTGCAAACACGTCAAGATTTTAGTGGTGCTCAATGTTAGAGGTAAAATTCAAGTGTTCTAGAACTCAGTAGGAAGAGTGGGGTGAGGATAACAATGATGATTAGTTAAAAATGACCATCTTGGTGGTATGACTGGAATATCTAAGTGCAAGCAGTATGAGAAAATGTGCTGGTGATAATGGATATATAGTTATAGACCTATAGTAGTTAAAGCTATAGCACTGTAAATTATGTCAAATTAACTTAATATGCCATCATGGTCTGGCTGTAAAAAAGAGGACATACTTAGACTGATTAAGGAGTTGTATGAAGAGAGAATCACTCCCTACCGGTTAAACTCTCCTTGGGATTACACTAGCAGCAAAGGTGGCATACTCTTCAGAAAGGCCCGAGAGAGCTAATTTTACTATGGATTTGAAAGCCCTCGACCAGCTAGTTGTTTTGTGATCGCAACAAACATAAAACTAAATGTCATGCAGATCTTAGGTAGTAAAATGTCACTATCAGCTAACACGATTCAATCCCCATCAATGTAAAAGTTGAAATTCTTTGTGTTTAATTGAATAAATTAAAATTGTTTATGACAGCCACCATTAGCTTGGCCAGTTTACAAAGGGTGGGTCTTAAGTGTGTTAATAATTATCAAAATATCTTTAGTTGAGTTGTATGGATGTATATATTTTTAAAATTTGTGATTGTTTTACATAATATCTATGACATTAACTTAATATACTACTCAGGACTTGAATGTATAAATTTACCTTTACAAAACAATATTAGTGACCCGGGAGATGTGTATCTTATTTGTAAATTTGCTATAAAAATTATTACTTAACCAAATTAACATAAATCTAAGAGATATTAAATAATACAAATAGCATGAGGTTCATGGACTAAGACTGTGTATTTAAAAATTCAAAACCACAGGTATTATGGCTACGAAAATAAGGTTTCCAAAATAAATGCATTTTAAAATATGTTAGTGTTAGCAAGCAATTTTACAGATAAAGCAATTTGTAAATAGAGAGCTTACCTGTTTGTATAATCACACAGCACATTTCCTGGGTCAAGAGTGTGAACATTTTTGAGTGTAACATAAATTTTGACAAACTTGTCCGATTGATCCCATGCTTAAAAAAACCAAGAAAAAACATATGATTAAGGAATTCTTATGTGACCAAAAAGAGAATACAATTTTAAAACTGAGTGTGTGTGTGTATGACAGGTGTTACAAATTGTGATGGAAATTATGAGTTTGAAATAAAATTACATTCTAAGCATTAACATAATAAAATGTAACATTGTTAAACATTTACCAGCTATTTTGAGTGAAATTTAGTATATTTTAATAAGTATTACTACTTTTTAAGCATATTGGTTATGGCTTAAAAATATATTTTAAAAACCATTTCCACGATTTCAGTGGTTTAACTCTTACATTAGAGTTTAAATATGAAGTCCCTAAAACATATGTAGACCCATGTCCTCCTTCAAAGTAAATATACATGTTTAGTAGATTAGAGAGAAACATTACATTATTTTAGTATTGTTCCCTGTAGCCAATAGTATTTCTAATTGTTTAGTAACATCTGTTTTAGCCATCCTTTAAATCAAGGCGTAAAATTTCCGGTCACCAGGTTGCCATTGGCAGCCAAACATTTGAGTCTGGCGACCAAATTTTTTTTTAGTGTGTTTCAAACACACCCAAACTATTAAGACTAAGATTCCCATGTCTCAAACCAGCGCACATGTAAGTGTCTTGGAAAGTGTGCTTTCAATCTGCATTTCCGGGTGAAGGCATTTTCCCTCCCATGCTGTCTACTCAACTTGACCAATGAAATTCCCAACTTTTTCCTTGATGTCCCTTGATCATTTCCTGAAATTAACGACTGACTAAAAGGTAAGTCACATCCTTATAACTCCCCCCTCCCCTCTCATTTTTCTATTAATATTTTTTACGGATAATAATAAGTTTTAAAATTTAAATAAACTCTTTTTGAAATTTGTATTAACATTGTTTACTAGGAATTATAAAATATATTACATAGCTACAAACAAAAAAAACTACAGTTTGAATAGCATTATTATTTACTGATTTTGTGATCATTATATTTCATAGTTTGAGTAAAACAACATTTTCCTTGATATTTGTTGTAATTTACCAAAATCCCGACTTGTTCCCATTTTTTCCCCGATCACTTCAAATTCCTAGCTAATTCCCGTTTTCCCTGATTTTCCCAAATGGAAGACACCCTGCCCTCTATTGAAAGAAAAAATCTGCCGAGTCTCACCATCCTCCCTCTTTCATTCCTTGGTCATTTTGGATCGGCTCCCCAAATAAAAAATTCAATTTCAGATAGAAAAAATAAAGAAGCTCTTTATAGTTTAATGCAAGCCTGTTTAGTGAGAGAGTGGATCTCCTGATAGCAGAGTGAGCAGCCTACAAACTTTTGTTTTTGTTTTAATCAGAGGCTGGAGAAGATTCATAGTGCAAAAACAATGTGTTCAAGATTCACACATTTTGTGCTGATCAACCAGTGAACACAGCTTCATGTGAGCGGGGCTTCAGCTGCCATAACATAATCAAGACGGCTTAAAGGAACTATCTCAAGACTGAAACACTGAATGATTTGCTCAGAATTCTTATAAATGGACTCTCCCTGTCAGAGTTTGACCAAACAGCTGTGAATGACAAGTGGTACTTCAGTGCAGAAAGGCAGCACTACACAAAAACCTAAAATGCTAAAGTACTACTCTTTTAAAATGGTTCATATTTTTCATAATCATGAATATAAAATAGTGACAACCAAAGATTTTAGTCTGGCTTGTGTCTTCACACTTGAAATTTCATGCCCTGCTTTAAATAGCATCTGAGATTGATAAATCTTGACATTTACACAGCCTTTAAATCATAGATAAGAAAAATCCTAGAGTTTTTTCTAATTCAAACTTGTATATTTAAATATTAAATAACTTCTGTAGATTGGCCTACTTATTGTAAATACCAACTGTCTATATTATTAGTTTTAATACACTTTACACAAAACACCTGCTTTTAATAATCTACAAGGATGAAACAACAAAAAATAACAATGGTGTAGATTTGTAAGAATGCCAACCTTATCCAAATCCCAGATCTTGTTATGCAGTTTGATCTGGCTAAATCAACATTACTAAAAAATAAAGAGGTGATCAAGGGAGATGACGTTGCAAAAGGAGTGAAAGTTCTTGTTAAACAAATATTGTATACATTTTCATTGTTTTTGTATACGATTATATGCATAAAGTACTGTTATAAAGGTTTAAATAAGCAGTAAGGGAACGGCGTTTTAGGTATTTATGTATTTGTGGACGTATTAATATATCTGGGAAAGGTATTATTCTACAGCCAAAATACCAGAGTAGGATTGTTGTTTTTAAATGCAGAATTTAATACCAAGTTATATTAGGCATGTATTTGCAAACTCAGACAAGTCCACCTTTTTGCAAAAATGAGGTTTTTACACTTTTGTTTTAGTCTCACAACTATCTTTCTGATTCTAAAACAATCACCAGCTATTAAAACTGATACAAACAATTTAAAACAGAGTTTTTTAATCCCCTTATTTATCTTTGCTCATAAAATTTTATTTAACGGACTTGTCCTTATTTGTAATTTCATATGTCTTAATGATTACCCATTTGGTAGGTTATGTACTCTTAACAAACTAACCAATCCAAGGATGTTAAATGAGGGTGAATATTCACCTAAGAAATGCATATAGTTTTGAAAATGACAGCACACATGGTTAGGATTCAAACCCTTATTTATTTACCACAAATAACTTAAATTGCATTTATATTATTTTAAGGACTTACTCTAGACAGTAAATAGAAAATTATTGATCATGGTTGGAAAAGGAACATATCTAGTATTTAAATTATCAAATGAAGGCTTACCATAGTTGTTGAGCTTTACTTCATAGCATGATGGCTTATTAGAAGCTGAGAACTTGATATTACAGAAGGCGTCATGTTGACTAGCTTGTTTCAAACTCGCTATCTCTGTTTGCAAACTTTTAATCTGGCTTATGAGATACTCCTTAACCCTTTGTCTTTGTGCTGCAACCAGAAACTTGTTGAGTTCTTCAACATCTAGTTGAAGCTGTAAATATTAAAAATGATTATATAGGATTATAAATTCAAGCTAAATTTGTTCTTTTATTATATTATAGTGTAGTTATGGTTGTGGGGGGAGAGCTGGAGAGGGGGGGGGGGGGGGTTT
>CABEEJ010000331.1:123394-163852 GCA_901482245.1 Timema douglasi
GGGGCTTTTGGTCTACTGCAACAAAAAGAAAAGTGTTTATTCTGCTGGGGTAGTATCCTACAAGACATCAGAAACAATTTTATATTATTTACTAATAAAATAAATAAAATGTAAATGCATAACAAAACATTTAAATTTTCCTATCATTCAAATTCTTATAAATAAAACAATAAAACCCTATTTTTATTTCTTAAATAAATGTAGGGGCCTATATAATAACTCAATATGTGATGAAAACTTAATTCTAAAATATTCAAACATGAATCCAGCGTAGACCACGTTCGGACTTTCACACAATGGAAGGAGTTGGAAATTCGAATTTGACACGGATTGACAATTAATAAAATGGAACAAAAAGGAGTTAAAACGAAGTGAAGAAGTGGAGGGCAATACTTTCAAGATTGTTGGATATGATTAGATTCCTAGCGAAACAGAATTTAGCCTTAAAGGGTCATAGAGAAGGAATTTATTATGAAACTAATGCTGAATCTGGCTCAACAGGAAATAGAGGAATTTTTTTTAGAATTAATTCAATTGTTGGTGAAATACGATCAAGTGCTACGTGAACATGTTCTAAGAATCAAGCTGGGAAAAAGTTTGCTAATTCCTATTTGTCGGCTAATATTCAGAATGAGTTTATAGAAATTTTGGGAGGAAAAGTAAGAAGCAAAGTTAAAGAGCAAGTATAAGAAGCCATATACTTTTCTATGATATTCAACAGCCCTTCTGATATTTCTCCTAAGGATCAAACGAGCCAAGTTTTGCAATACGTTATGATCGATGAAAATAAAGTGGAGGTAGTAGAATAATTTGTTGATGTCATTTAAACAAAAGGTAAAGCTGTCAAGAATAGTTCAACTATGCTTTTGCAAAAATTAAAACAAGACAGAATTGGTATTCAAAATTGTAAAGGACAAGCATAGATGATGCCGATTTGATGGTTAGTCAACATAATGGCATTCAGAGACGTATAAAGGAACTTGATAGAAAAGCAGAATCTGTCAAGTACAAATCACACCCTGAATTTGGCGGGTATTCACGCATCCTCTATATTTGCGAATTCTGTTACCTTTTTTTTTTTGGAACAGTGACGAGTTTGTTCACATTTTTTCTTCCTTGGCCCTTTGCTGGGATATTCTGACTTCAGTAACTGGTCAAAGTGTCAATCATGTAGTAGAAACTCAATGGAGTGCAAGGGGAGAAGCTATGAGTGTTATATATTTATTTATTTATTCTCAAGAATCTGAAGTGCTTAAGAACAGTTAACTTGTGATAAAGAAATTACTAGGGCAGATGCTGGCATGCTGCTTGATGTGTTACAATCGTTTCTCTTTCTGTACTTTATTGGCCTGTGGAATCTATCCTTCTAGGAATTAACACCACACAGGCCTACCTCCAAACAAAAGGAGTGACCATATAACAATGTTACATAAAACTCGAGGCTTTGAAAGGAATTTTAACTGAAAATAGGGACAAACTAGTTAACTATTCAATAGCCTATGCAAAGAGGAAACAATGCAAACATTATTGACAACAAGCAACATGGGCCAGGCAGTCTTTGATCTTCAGGATTTGCTTAGTATGAACCATTTTGAAGCAATGTACGAATTCACCAGCAATTTCTTCTTTCTTCTTAAACAGCCCATAACAACTATGTACAAAGCACAAGTCATAGCAGCAGCATCCTTGTCAGACATCAAGTGCATTCAACTTACCTTTAGACGAGAAACAATGTTTCATCATTAAAGGTCAAACACGCCAAAATGTTGTTTTTTTCTGTTTGCACAAAAATATGTTTCAAAATGTTTGCAACCTGTTTCCCCATGTTTGTGAGCAATGGGAAACATTGTCTACAAATAATGTTTTAAGTGTGTAGGGGCCTACTAGGCTTTATGTAATTAATAACGCTGCGAGGTTAAGGTTTTATTTTAAATATATTTTCTCAAAAGACAGAGTAAACATTATCTAACCAGCTTTGCAATCTCTAATGAGAATTTAAAAGAAATAAAAACTCTCTTGCATTTGAGGCTAATTGAATACTCTTAAAAAGATGCTCATGTGGGATTAGGTTCACTTGAGCTGGAAACCCTGCAGTGTATGTTGTTTAACTGTGCCACATTTAAGAAAGGTTTGGGTATAGCCTTAAGGTTCATTGGCTTTATTTTTGTGCAGTGAATTTTATTATACAATTGGGCTATCTGTATATTTACATTAGGGTAGAAAAGAATAAGGTAGAAATTAAAGAAAATCTACCTTTTTTTGCGTATTGTCTTACTATTTGTTTGGGTCGTACACACATGTGCTAATTATGCTAATAAGGATTAAGAAGGTTGAAATTAGATTAAGTGTACCCACATTTTGTGTGGAGAGGGAGTGGTAAACCATTTAGGAAAAAACATCCTCAATACACCCAACCGAAATCGAACCACAATATCTTCATCATCAGCAGTCTAATCTATTGCAAGAGTGCCTTAAGACCATGCAGCCACCAAAGTGGAGAAAAAGTGGTTAAAAACTTAGTACTATTTAAGATGTATAAACCACCTTCAGTAAACCCAAAAGGGATTCAAACCTACACCCCTGCACCCCTCCATCCATCATTGGTAATCCAGTGCTGTATCTGAATAATCTTGGGGATCCTTGTGTTATATAGATTTGATTAATTGACACTGTTGCATACCATCACTATTTGATTGTTTTACAAAAATTATATCATGCAATAAATAATTTGCTACTTTTGTTGATTTTAAATAATAGGAGTTGATTGATAAATAAATTTTGTAAATAACCAACTTTTATACATGTCTGCTTTAGCAACCTGTAGGCCTAGGGTATGCAAAATGGTGGACCACAAAGTTCTGAACTCTAGCGGACTGAAAGAAAATAATATTTAAACAGTTGTATTCAAACAGTTGTCAGTCAAAATGCACACTAAGGATGTGTCAACGTGCTGCTACCATACTTCAACTGAAGGGCGCATGAGAGCTGCTACTACATCCTTGGTGACAATTTGGACAGATCTACACTGGTCACTTGATTACCAATGCAATTACAACCGTGCCTACTTTAGGACGTCTGTATGCTGTACGAGCCGATAGGCTATTTATATAAACAAATTAAAGACAATACATTACCAAAAAAAAATTGCATGGGTGTATAATTATCAAGGTCACAGCGCAAAGTTGAGAATTCAGATATAGCCAAGTCTATTGCGAGTTTGACGCCATTGGCTATGGCTATGCATTTTTATTAGACCTGAGGACGTTTATGGTTAATTTTGAGAAAATATTTTATTTACAAGAAAACTTACCTTGCACTGTTATTATTTATCTTTAAGACCCAAAAAACGTCAGACAATAAAATAATTTGGATGGTTAGGTAGTTAAATAAATAATTAAAAAGCCTCTTCAGAATACACACAACTTTGTTTGGAAAAATGGAGCAATCCATCAAAAATTGTGGTTTAATTTACTTGGAAGTTTGGGTAAAGCTTGGTTGGTTTTTAATTTATATTACAAACAGATAGATTTTTTTTTCATCAAATTACAACCCTTTAAGCTTCAGGGTCTATTGGTTACTACAATACTTCTTGCAAATAGATGCATGGCAAAGATGGACAGTTGAGATAGGTAATTTAATATAAATTCTATTTACATGTTAATATAAAAACTTGCACCAACCTGCTCGACGTTTGAGGGCATGATTAATTCTTGGTTCAGTATATTTGTATTTATTTTTATCTCTAAAACTGACACTTTCTTCAAATCTTCTGTAGGCAACAACGATTAATAGATCAAATATAACACTTCTAGAAAAATCAAAACGATATCACAGTTCAAACACACAAAGAACTAAGATTAAAGTTGAGAGCAGGTGTTTATTCAAGTGTGCTGCGACCTATCTTGATTCCTTTAACAATAATATGGTCATGACTACGAAGAGTTGGTAGGCTCTTTACAAATGGTTCATTAGTTATTACACTGTACCCAGGAATACAAAAATGTTTTCTCAATGTTTTTGAAGCGTTCTAAAAGGCTAGATCCGAGTTCAAAACGAGAGCTCTCGGGAATAGGGGTCCAGGTTTGGTCATATCTAGTGTAAATTTATGTGGAAGTTTACTCTTTCTTGAGTTGTTAAGTTTGATTTGTGGTCTTAATATGATTTTAATTTAATAAATGGCTGCAAGGGGCTGTCTTAATTCGCCGTACAGCTTTTGTTACATTTGTAGAGACTTTGTAGTGAAGAAACAGCAAATAAACATTACAGATTTTGTTTAAAAAAAAAGGTGTACTTTACGTATTTTGGTGTGAAACTTGGTGAGCAGGATAAGATATGAGCCCCACATAAAGTGTGTTGTATTTGTGTAGAAGAACTCAAGACGGTGGTCTATAGATAAGAGAAAATATTTCCCCTTTAGGGTTCAAACAATTTGGAGGGAACCCCAAAATCACAGTGATGACTGCTACTTCTGTTCGTGTAACAGGCAGGGGTTCAATCTAAAAAATAAGGAAGACATTTTATATCCAAACCTCCCGTCGGATAAATGCCCTGTACCTCATGGTCAAGGAATACCTGTACCTAGACCTCCAGACAAACTTGAAGAGATGTCCAATGACTGATGAAAAATCCGAGATTTTGATGAAGACTTTAAAGATGTTTCGGACAGCAGCAAGCAGCAAATTTTATCACAGATTGAGTTAAACGATTTAGTCAGAGACTTAGGTATTTCTAAGGATTCCTCAGAACTATTAGTCTCTAGCCTAAAGGAAATGAACTTATTGGCTCCTTGTACATCTTTCTCATGGTTCAGAAAAAGAGAAAAATATTTTATTAGATACTTTTCTCAAGATGGTGACCTAGTTTACTATACCGATGTCCCTGGACTGATGGCGAGGTTTAACATACAGCAAGCGCGAATTTAAGGAGGGCACAGGGAGCAAGATCAAATATTCTACATAAAGGGGGCACGTGCTCCCTGTGCCTCCCTTAGGTAGAATAATTGATCTTTATTTTTAAACTAATAGAAGTGAAGGCTGAGGGCTTTGGCGGCCAAGGCCATGGCCAGCCGAGAATTTCAAGGGGTGTTTTGTGGGCACATCCCCCAATTTCTGGAAGCTAGAAAAATTCTAAATGATAAACAGTTCGAGACGCTCTCTGGAGTGGGGTTTTTTCATAGTAAAATAACCCCCTAGCTGCCAAAGGCTTGGAAAATTTCTAAATAATAAATACTTTCTAAAGCTCTGTTAAATGTTTCTTCGATGGTAAAATAACCCCCAAAATGCCTAACGCTAATAAAATTTATAAATATTTAACACCTATAGAAACTCTCTGAAGTGCTTTTTATGGTAGCACAGCCCCCTAATTTGTATTTGTATCTTAATTTTGATATTGTTTGAACCATAAATAAAGCCATATATATATTTTGTTCAAAAAATTTCGTGGGGGGTTTGGCAGCGACCAATGGGTTGTATATTAATTTCTATAGTGGATGTACAGGATAATTACTTGTGGGGGTGAAGCTGGGCTTGAACTCAGCATGAGTAGATGGAAGGGGAAATGTTTCTCTATTCAATATAGCTGTGCCATTTATCATTTCTAAATTTGTGCTTGACATACAGTATGACGTGAACGAGTGGAGGCTTTTTATTTATTCATAAAAATGAAGCCTAAACGCAGTGATTCTCAATAATGGTAATAAATATACTTCAGTACCAGTAGGGTATTCTGTGTATTTAAAATAATGCTATGAGAATTTAGCCTTAATTTTCACCAAACTGAACTACAAGGAACATGAATGAATGCTATGCGGTGATCTTAAGGTACTTTCCATACTTCTTGGACAGCAGGGAGGATACACTAAGCACCTCTGCTTCTTGTGTGAATGGGATAGCCGAGGTAGGAGGCAGCCCTGGAACAATAAAAAAAAGTGTCTTCTAAGGGATGCATTAGAACCTGGGAGCAAAAATGTAATAGTGTAGTGTAATGTAATAGTGGATTCAAGAAAAGTGCACCTTCCTCCCCTTTATATCAATCTTGGTTTGATGAAACAATTTGTAAAGGTTTTATCGAAAGAAGGAGAGTGTTTTAAATACTTGTGTAACAAGTTTTCAGGGCTTTCAGAAGCGAAACTGAAGGAAGTTGTTTTTGTCTACCCAGATATTCGTAAA
This sequence comes from Timema douglasi, assembly GCA_901482245.1. NCBI lineage: Eukaryota > Metazoa > Arthropoda > Insecta > Phasmatodea > Timematidae > Timema > Timema douglasi. Next base: position 129,562 of record CABEEJ010000331.1, read on the forward strand.
CTTCTGAAAAACGAAATCGCTTAAGCTAAGATAGAAAAAATTGAAAAAGAGGCCTGGAAATCTTTCAAAGAAGTTGTAACCAAGTTTCTTGGAAAATATAAAGACCTCAACTTCAAGTGTATTGTGGGAAACATGCTAATTAAATTCAAAGACTTGGGTTGTTCGATGAGTGTGAAAATGCACTTCCTGGATTATCATTTGAACTCTTTTCCTGAAAATATTGGTTCTGTAAGTGAAGATCAGGGGAAAAGATTCCATTAAGATATCAAAGAGATGGAACGCAGATACCAGGGTAGAAGGAACCTCAACATGATAGTAGACTACATTTGGATGTTATACAGAGAAGAGCTGAAATCCGTCTAGAGGAGAAAAAGTTTGAAAAGAAGCATTGAGGGTATAAGAAAAGAGCAGTATGAGGACTTATAAAAAGAAGTAAGTGTTGAGAATGATTTTTCATAAATAATTTTGTAAATAAAACTTTTAAAGAAAATACGTTTTAATCAATATAAATAATTATAATAGTATCTTTTTTCATATTTTACTATGCATTTTGTGAAAAATAATTGTGTGATAGAGAAAAATAGTGGCTGTATTTGAAATCAGCATACCAAAAATCATAAGAATCACTCATTATATTGCAAACAATTTGCAATGACCCAAATTTTGAAGGCCTGTGAAATTTGTCCTTTAAAAAACTAAGTAGATAAACCTTATGAATCATATCTCGGAATAGCAACATTTATCTACAGTAGAGGTATTTAAGTGTGTGTAATCCTTATTAGTATTATATGAAAATATTATTTATTTTTCATATTACAAGAATCTTTTTCAACTAAAGATAAATAATTACTCATTTTTCTTATTACGAGAGTTAAAGTTTTAGGCCTGAAGATAATATTTAAGAAATATTAAATTTTGTGCATACATTTTTAATGAAAGGTGTAGCTCAGATGCTAGCACCTTCTAATACCTTAAAGTTTCCTAAGAGTGACACTTAAGGCCACTCTAGTTGCTCCAGCGAGAGGGATGGTAAGGAAAAAGGAAGTTGAAAGGGGGTGAAGATGGGGGATGGGAAACACCTGACGAACGATCTGGGCTACATACAATCAGCCAGGGCGAGACGTCATCTTCTCGGACGTAATGAAAATATTCGATGATGTTATGTATTGTCCTAGAGAGTCCACGAAGTTTCTCGCTAATTCGATTAGCAGTCACGCCCACTAAAGTCAGTTGTTTGAACCGTAGCTTTGTGGCTCAGTTCACCGGTGTGGGTTGATTCGTCTGGTCATGTATGATCATGGCGCTATTGTGGGTCATAGTATACAGTTGGGTAAAATGGGATAGTTTTATTGAGTTTTATCCTCGTTAATTTATCAATATTTACAATAAATAGGGTGACCTGGAGGTCTTGAGGTAAGGGGTTGGACTTCTGTACTGGGGGTCTGGGGTTCAATATTCGGTCCCAGCACGGATTTATCTGATTGACAAAACCTTCTTTCACCTCTGTCAAGACGTGTATTAATCACAACTTGTGAATGTGTGGAATGCCAGGCCTACACTGTGATTCGGATTCCACGTTAAACTGTAGGTCCACCATTTCATCTCACAATCAGCCTACTATTACTCATTAGCGTAAGCGCGTACAACTCAAACGGGTAGTAAGACGGGGCACTAATAATAATATTATCAATACCTTTTTGTATCTAAGAATGGGGCTACAATCTTTCCCCCTGGGCTTAAAGAGGCTTCTGGATATCGGTGTCCCTCTGAATGACTCCTTCTGTCCAGGATTTATCTGCGATGATGGAAGTAGTCTAGCCTCAGATACACCAACCACCAGTGGGATACCTAGACCTCAGTCAGGCCACTACGATGAGTTTCTCTCTCAGTGCCGTATGACCATTCCTAGTCCCAAATATCCTTCGAGGACGTGACACCAGCCCTGTCCTTCCAGTGTATTCAGTTATCATCTGCTCGGATCATCCTGGGTACAATGTCCAGGGCCTCGTAAGATCATCCTTCCGGCAAGGTAGACCCCTGCAACCATTGACAACGACCAGCCAACCAACAGTTTAGCTCAGGATGACTGGACCATCTGCATTCCATATCTCATCTTACAGGATTAAAAACGATCGACTAGGGCTTCATCATGAAGACTTCTACTTGAAGACTTTCCATAGACTTGCTCAGCGTTGTTCATTTATCGTTATGCATCGGGAAGCATGTGACAGGGAAATTGAAGACAACAGGGCTATAGGAGTTCCCTGGGCTAAAAAAAGAAAAAAAAGACTACATTATCATCGATAAGTGAAGCTTCCATTATCGAGGCGTCAAGGTAGACAGAATAAGCTCAGCTATCCCTAAAAGTTTTGAAAAATGAGAGAAAACATCCATTTAAATATAACAGATGTAAAATTGAAATTTTAGTTGTAATTTGTTAAAGCGTAAGGAAATTTTAGCAGGTGCGCGAAGGGAATGTGTCAGTTCCTTTTTGTAAGATAAGCTGATAACTTTCCACCTAACACACCCGGAGAATCATACCTACGGGGAGCTATAGAGGGTAACGCACGCGTGACTATTAGTTTCAGCACTGTTGACGACCAGTAAGCCGGCTATCCCCGACTCGTGGTTGCTACATTCTGATTATACAGAGTGTATTTTAAAGGTTTGTTTCAGGGTGGATTATTTTAGTTTTGTGATTATGATTAGAATTTTATTATTTAATTGAATTGTTTTAAATTTCGTATTTATAATATAATGATATGAGTAATGTTTTAGGATTTAATGTATGTACCGTAGAAAAAAAAGGGAGACGTTGTGGACATTAACAATTACTCTTTCGGTTCAGTTGACTTTTTGTTAAATAATTCTACTAAGGCTTTGTCTTTTAAACCAAAGGTGCATTTAAAAGGAAAAATAGCAAGACCAAAATTATATATTTCACAGAAAGTAGGCACATATCAAAAAATATATATTATTATTATTATTATTAGTAGTAGTAGTAGTAGTAGTAGTAGTATATAACTTAATAAAAATCCCATTTTAAACCTCGTTAAGTGTGCCCCTTTATGAATGTTCATGACTCAACTTACCCAAAAATTATCATCACACTTCACCAATGGACACTTATTTTATCCTGTCTGGACTCACTTTCTTAAAACACTTTAAGAAAATCTTCATTAGTCTCTCTTTTTTTCTTGATAGTTAGCATTTGGTTGAATAAAGTACATTATTCATCAGTTACTCATGCTTTTGAAAGTTGCTATCATTTCCAGGTAATAAATATAAATTTATGAAGTATAGAGGTTTTTTTTCTGGGCATTGATTAAGTATAGTGTTTGTAGAAGCACGGTCACAACTAGATTAAAGAGTTTGCTTATAACTGGGTCTAAACATTATATATAATTTGTTGAGCCTGATTACATGGTTATTAAGTAAAGTGTTTTTATGAGTGGTCATAAATATAGTATAAAGTTCTTTTTACATTCATGTCTGGAACCAGGTTGAATAAATACTGAATAGGTCAGTATAACCGTTGATAAATTGAAGAAAAACAAATAATTTACACTTAATATTAAAAAAAACACATACAGACTTACACGAGGACATCAATAGTGACATTGGGGAAGTTTTCTTAATGTGGCTTACATGAGCTTGTTTTTTTTTATGTTATGATCATTAACATCCTTGAGAAGAACCGTCACAGGGTTTAAATCTTCTCTACCTGTAATGAGCCACCCCTCCTCTGACAAAGCTTGGCCGAAATTTTGTCACCCACAAAACCCATGGGGAATATTTTACAAAAAAACAACAATACTAGCCAGGACATATGGGACAGGGAGTCTCCCTAGATTGTAAGGCTCTGAAACCCTCCTATGCACTCTCTCATGATTGTCGAGCGCACGCCTACACCTATCAGCATGAAAAAGTTACAAGCATCCCTTAAAAACGTATCGATTTCCCATTTGGCAAGAAGGGGATGGTTCAGCTCTCATCCCAGAAAAACTGACGCAGGAGATGAACGAGTCACTTCATGGACGGTAGAATATAAAGCCAGATTAAGGAAATCTAACTCTTTATCCCCCCTAATATGCGCATGACTGAAAAATATTAATTGTGGCCCCAAGGTTCTTATTGAAGTGTTTTACCTAATTAGGCCCAGGGTTATATGGGCTAGTGGTAACGTGTTTCATACAGGAACTGAAGCACATATCCTTAAAGGTGGCTGACCTGAAGCATGGACTATTGTCACTGACAGTCATGCGAGGCACCCCAAACAATTCCCATACACGTCTGCGGAGATCATTCGCTGTGGTAGCCGCCTTCATGGTGCAAAGAGTAATAAAAATACATTACTTGGAGAAAGCATCTAAAAGCACATGTATACATGAATTGCCTACGGAAGAGTGGGTTGTTAGCCCCACATAATTGACGAATACCTTATCCCAGGGACGTTGGGCCACATCAGCCGAATGAAACCCAACTCTGGAATTTCGAGTGGATTTAGCCTTCTTGTAGTTCTCACAGCGGCTAACCAAGTATTTCATGCCGTTGTATAAAACGGGACCAAATAACTCTTGGGATATCTTCCGAAAGGTTAAAGGACATCTAAGTGACCTCCATAAAAACGCCATGAAAATACTTCAATAGCATGGGATGCACAGTGAAGGGCACAAAAAATTTCCTATTTTTACCCTTTGAATTAGCTACAACAAGGCAATTTTTGAACACACAGTATGATCCATACTTTCATCCTTTCTGAATCCTCTCCAGACCACCTGTACACCAGGGGTCACTAACTTCCTTAATGATCTTTAATTGAAGTAAAATATTGCTGAATGGATCGGATAACACAAGTCTCAGTCGTTATCTCCTCTGAATCAACAGGATCACAGTCTTCCACTATACGCATCCGCAATCAATTTGAATTTGGACAATCTCCACACCTGTATTCCCACTTTGCCTAACTGCCTTGGATGCCACCACATCGATGCAAGTTCCATGTTGTCAGTTTAGAGCTGACATTCTCTCTATTATATATAATAAAAACAATTACACTCTGAGGTCACGACCGAGACATTCCTTTTCATAGGAGCTGTACCTCCTTTTGTCGTCAGTGAGCGTTTGACTAGCAAAAGCCACAGGTCGAATGCCCTCCGATGTCCTTTGGGACAATTTAGCACCGAGATCCACTAACGAACCATCTACATGGAGGAGAAAGGGAATACAAAAATCAGGCATACGTAATCCTTCAGGGGAGACAAACTTCCTTTAATTCATGCAATAACATAAAACATATCTGCTTTAAAATAAAACTTAACTCTTGAATATGGCATTTCTATTATACCGAAACATGCAGAGAAAATAATTCTACAGGTAGTTTTCAAACCAAGTGAGATGCGAAGGAGCAAGGGGAAAATGTTCAAATAAGACATTAGACTATACAACGTTTTCTATCAAACTATTTGTATAAAATAAAAAATTAAATGTCTAATTCATAAAAACATTGAAATTTCACAATGCAAGATTGATTAATTTTATTTATTATCTTATGTCTACAGTTGAAGTACATATCATAATCCAATATTAATAATTGCCCTTTAATTTTATGAAATTTTACTTCTTATGTAGTATTTTATTAAATATACCATTAATACTATTGTATTTGACAATACTTTTTGTTTCACTTTAATTGCCTAACGTGTTCCAAATAACTATTTTTAATATTTGTAAAACTCAAATATACCAATTCAGTTTTAACATTAATGTATTATTAACGATTGTTTTTACTAAACATTTATATTTTTAATTCTTAATTTTTTAAAGTCGTTCACTCTTTTCTATAGTTATTCAAACTTTACGAACTCATTATAAAATATCAATGTATTTAATACTCTTTGATTAATTTTTATTACAATAAGGTTTAAGGTTTTATTATCTTATCTGAATTATATATACTTTAATGTATAATTTATTCACCTAAGTGTGATATAATACTTCACCATTTTCACATAATAATAGTTTTATGCATCACATACATGTTTTCGAACAATAACATTGAAAGAAACAGTTAGATTTGTCCCCTCAAATTCAACCAGACGTCACGCTCTGGTCCTTTGCAAGTGTATAGTCTTGGTAGGAGGAAGTAAGGTGAAACCGTCCGGCCCCTAAAACTCATCCAGTTCTGGGCATGGCGTCAGCTTAGGGTGGCTCGCTTTACTCTGAGCATATGCGCTGTGACACGTTCTCAAGTAAACTTTAGGTTTCAACCAGATTCTTTAAATAAATCTCTACATAATACTGTATAAGTATGTAGCTATCTTTTAGAATATTTGTAGAAAGAATAATATGGGCGTGAGATAATGAAATAACATATATTTTAACATTATTATACAAAATGAACGAACTTGTTAATTTCATCAAACAAGGAAAATAAAAACAACAGATTAATATTTTAATACTCAAAATATTATGATGCACACGTTAAAGAACATTTGTTTCAATAATTCCATCAAAATTAAATTAAAATATGAATTTCAAACAAAATCCTTTACTTGAACGAATAAAGCACAAGAAAAACTATTGTTTACAACAGAAAAACAACCTTGTAAGCAATAAAAACAAATACATTTAAAATATTTTAAACCACTATTAAGCAACCAAATATTCTTTTGTCATTATAAATACCTCTTTTATAACCGCAATTTTAAGGTCACATCTTATTAGAGTGTGTTTTTTAAATATCTGATTGGAAATTACTGTTATTACTTTCTCATATAAATATAAATTCATGCAATCGTGAACATTTTCAACAATGAAATTTTGATAAATCTTTGCGTTTAATATGCTACAAACCCCAAAAATGTTGAGTTTACAATTATGTATGTCCCTGAGTCTTGATCCTAAGATATTTAATAAATTTTATTCAAACTTGAAATTGATATTTAATTAGGCTATATACCAGCCTCGGTGGCGTAGTTGGCTAACGCGCTAGTCGTGTTGAGCTCGACTGCTGAGGATGGGTTGATCGAGGTTTGAATCTCGGTTGGGTGAGCTGGGGGTGGTTTTTCCTAAATGGTTTTCCACTCTCCCTACACGGAAATGCGGGTTCACTTCCTCTGATCCAACCTTCCCAATTCCTAATCCTTTAGCCTAATTAGTACTTAAAGCGTATAACCCAAATGGTTAGTAAGACGTGGGGCTAAATAATAATAATAATTAGGCTATATCTCAGGATTCTTATACAAACGCTAGCTCTTAAATTAAGAGTAATTTACTGAAAATTGATTTGTTTAAATTTAAAATTTCTTTACAAGTCGCTTTAACGATTTTATTTAAAATGGACATATTCTAATGAGTGTTTACTTGACAATAATCATTGGATACTTGTTTTTCGGGTTCACTAATCAGTAATGACTAATTTCTTCCAAATTGCTTTATCTTTCTGCATTTTTGTGGAGAACATAGTAAAATACGACACAGAAAAGACTTCTGGAGATCTTCTTCAGCAAAATGATCAGATCAAATAGTGGCTGAATGGAAATGTTATAATTAGATTAGCTTAAAAGTCTAATTTAATGAATAAATAATTATAAAAATATAAAAATCTATAATAATAAAAGTAAGTGTTTGTCTGTGTGTGATGCCCAGCCAAATCTACGGCACGCAGAGATATGATATTTTTAACATAGGTGGAGGGAAAGGAGTCCGAATGCACCTTGAAGTCGTATTTTAAACTTTTCAATTAGGCTATTTTTAGCAAATTTTTGAAGAGTGGGTCACGGGCAACGCCATAAATATGAAGAAAAAATTAAATTATTTTAAATATTTTAACAAGACCCTTAAAAATTTGAAATATTAAATTAAGTATGCTACGTTCTTAATTTTGCTACATGTCCATCTGGCCAATATGCATTTATTTACACAAAATAATATCGATATGAAAAATGTAAAGTTCGGAGGAAATATAGCCACATTCAAATATGAACGGAGCAGGAAACCATTTATGAGAACCCACTCTTATTACACTCAGCTGAGAATTGAATCCCGACCTTCCCCGTCACTAGCAAACAAAAGTAGATTAGCTTGATACTTAGGCAAAGTCAACGTGATCACTTATTTGTGTCAAACTAATTAATCAAATTACTTGGTAATCTCTGTCAGTGATTTCCAAATTAAAAACTCTAGAAGGTCACAGTTGAATCCCCGAGTCTAGTAACAAATCGCATTATAATCAGCTAATTTTTGTCAAGCTATGCAAAAACGAGAAAAGTTATTTATTTGTAAATGAAAGAGTAAGTGATAATTTAATCATGTTTAATTGCATTTTAAACAAATTTTCCGACAAAAATATACTCATGCTACAATCCACTTTCTCTTATTAAGTTCATCTTTCGGAAAACTAAGATATTTAATATTTTTGCCAATCTTGGTATGATTATTTATTTTAAAAGATTTAAACACACTAAATAGGTGGTTTTTTTTTTCTGGTTTCCCTCAGGCTGTCCCTTCTTCAGATACCCGTTTCCACGAAGCTGACGTCACGACAAGACGGAATGAGTGGGAGAACATGCGCACCGTTTCGCCTTTACTTATTCACAACACGGGGTATAGTTATAGATATCTTTGTTTCAAATGATCTCTGACTATGTTTAAAACACAAATTTAATATTAATTTTGGTTTAGGTATTTTATTTTATTTGATAAAAGGTTTATTGATACCTTATTATTACTTTTTAATTAAACATTACAAAATTTTGACTTTATTCACTTCAAAATTCAAATATTACGATAAATTAGACCATTGATACTTTTGGCGGGAGTTTGGTGATACGAGCTGGCAACACTGGTTTTCATTTTACAGTGTATTTACTTTTTGTTATGAGTTACTTTTGTGAGATTGCTGATCAGCCTCAGTCTGTATTTGAATCTTTCATTCCTCTCTAAAGGAATTGTGATAGAATTAACCTTTTTGGCTTAGGATAGTTTTCTTCAAACGTAACACGAATTGTGATACATAATTTCCTGATGGCTAGCAAAGAATGGAAAAAATTGCAAGGAAATCATCTACACACACTCAAAAAGAAAAACAAGGCTACTTAGAAGATCTACATTTAAAATCCAAACCAGAACTTTTGGAATTATTGAAAAGGCAGGACAAATTGCTTGCAAATAGGTAAGTTATAATTTTTTTCTTGCTATAAATAAAAGGTGTCTTATATTCACAATAATCAGGCCTACTAAGTTCTAACCTTACAACAAATATTTTCTTCATTCCACAGCAGGTACCAAACAACTTATTTTAAAATAAAATTTAATAGAGAAACGGCCAATTAAAAAAAAAATGGCATTCTAATCTCGCTAAGGATTATAATATGTATGAAACAAAAAGGGCAGGATTGCGGACAATTTTTCCGAGTAGAGAATCTTTACACTTGTGTTGAGAAAAAAAAATATATACAAAAATCTTACCTTGAAGTGTTATTATTTACTTTAAAATCAATATTGGCAAAACAAATGCATATAATCGTAAGATTAAAACACGTCACTTAAATCACAGACAAATGTAGCTAGGCCTATAGGCCTATATATAAACAAATTTAACCATCACAACATGACGTAAAATTTATTCTAATATATCATGTAATTAGTCCCTTTATTATGATAAACTATCAATATTGGTAAACCATATTTATATAATTTTAAGATTAAAACTACTCACCTAAATCACAGACAAATGTAGCAAGGCCTATATCTAAACGAATTTAACCTCACAACATGGCATAAAATGTATTTTAATACACAATATAACTAGCCTCTTTAATATGATAAACTATCTCAAACAAACAAACCAACCCTAACCTTCAATGTGCCTAAATGTTTTTCCTAAAATAGTGAAATCCTGAAATAGCTTTACTTTATTGATGAAAATATCATACATTATAAAAATATACATTATTATTAAATATAAATTAGTTGTCTAATATCATCTACAAATCAAAATGAAGTATGTACGGCATAGGGCCTGTAGGCTCTGGTTTAACATCTCTTTACTCTATAGGACTACTTTAAACTATCCTTACATGAAATAAGAAATATATATATCTCCCCTTATGAAATGTTTAAATCTGCTACACATACCTTTGTTTTATACTTTTATAATTTAAATTTACAGGCATTTTATTAAAAACTTACCTGATAAAGGCAGTAAAATGTGTATTTTTCGTGAGAAGCTCTCAACTGAATTGAAGCGGCGAGAGGAAGTGGAAGAAGCATGTGGCTTGTTTTCAGAGCTGAATATTTCTTCTCAAGTTAACAAACAATTAGAACAAATTGAATGGACTGGAACATTGTCTGACAGAAAGTCTCCCGATAGCAATGCTGAGAGTGAAGATGAGACTAACCCTATTAAGATTCTGGCCACACATGCAGGGGTTGGTGCTTACAGCAAGAAACACAGGTACAGGTGTGAGTATTAATAACTTTCGTGAATTAGCGTGGATAGAAACAAAACTTGAAATAAAGTTATATATAGTGTAAATTAACTGTCCGTTAAACTACCATGCAACTGGAACTCATTCGAAGACTAGGTAAAGTAAAGGAACAGTAAAAGTTGACTGGAATTTAAAATTTAGTAGCCTACTCCAAGGTCACATTTTTCACTAATATCATTCCCATCCTTTTTATTCATTTCTACTGAAAGTAGTATTTAAATTATATTGTGATTAACATCTTAATTTAATCACAAATAATTATAATATATTAAAGTTCCTGCCATGCTGGCAGCACAGAATGCACAGCTACCTAGTTGCTAGCTTGTTACAATTAAAGAAAAATAAGTGGTAGCATGGTGAGTTGTTTATGCCTCAATATAAATTGAAGTTCCTTCATTACAACTAGACATGCTCTGAATTATATAATCATTCTAAAGTATTTAGATTACTAAATCATTATTTTTATTTACTTTAGCTAGTGATAGATTTAGTTGACCACACAAAATATTACTTCATATGTGTTTAGTTTTTGGTAACCAACCTACTAATCATGCTAATGATTTTAGGGATTAGGATGGTTATATTTAGAGAAAGTGTATCCACATTTGTGTGGGGGAAAAGTGTAATTCCATTTTGGAAAAACCACCCTCAATACACTTGAGCAAGATTTGAACCTCGATATCCCATCATCAACAGTCTAGTCTACTGTGACAGTAACGCTTTAGAACACGCAGCTGCTGAAATGGGTTTCATACCCTATTAATTGTGCCACTGTATATCATGAGACACATTTTATATTTCATTTTGGTTTCTCGGTTCATCGTTGTTTAAAATACCATTTTCACACTTCAAATATTACTGAAAGCTGTGCCACAACAAAGCAAAAATATTGTGACACTTCTATAAAAAATACCAAGTTGATTATAGGACACACCAGATCTACACTACCTCAACTTATTTGTTATAAAACTGTTGGAGTAGTGGCATTTCTCATTGGCAAAATAGCCGAGGTAAACCAATCTAGCTGTAGGAAATGTAACAGCTGTGTCATCAAGCGGTCTTATTTCATTTAACCTTGTAATTTGTTGGATTGGACAATTCGTAAGTTTGGGGAGATTATTTAAGAAATGTAACACATGTGTCAGTCACTAAGCAGTCTTACTTCCTTGACCTTGTAATTTTCTAGACTGGATAGTTATGAAGTTTTGAGAAATGGAATTTAGATGCCTCTAAAAATATTTGAAGTGGTCTTCGCTTGAAAATTTTTTGAAAATTAGATGCTTCTAGGAGATATTTGGAGAACCTTCGCATGGCAAATTTTTGAAAATTAGATGCTTCTAGAAGATATTTCTTGGCAAATTTTTGAAATTAATTGCCTTTTGGACAAACCATTGTATTGAGTGTGTTACAGAAGGACACTTTTTAGCTGTTTCTTTGATTATTAAAGCAAAACTAACTTAAGACTTAAAAAAACAGGCTCAGCACGAAGCAGATAGGTGACACTTTTTCTCAGCTTGATGACAGTAATTTTGCATTTTATTAAAAATAACTTAAAAAAACAATCTTGTGTTAGGAAACGACATGATAAAATCTTGTGAAAACCTAATATAATATTTTTTCTCCATTTTACATTGCAGAAGGTTGGTATATGTTGTGGATCGTTGTTGGTGTATGTAGTTTGTAAAATATGTTAAAATTAATTTTTTTGATGCTTAGTTTTTTTTTTTTCAAAATCAAAACAAGTACATGTAATGTTACAGAAGGACAGTTTTGTCACACTTGTATTGATTAATAAGTTCACGTTAGTTTTTGGTGTTAATTGCTGTCCAGGCATAAGAGACTGTCCAAATGTAAAAATACATTAGTCCTACTAGTGAGATTTTTTTAACATTCACTTTCTGAGCATACAGACCATATCAACACATGACTTAAAATCTAATGAACGACCACACAATGTCCAGCTGTAAATGCATCCCTGTGTAAGGGAAACTCACTGCACTGACAATAAATTTTTCGGCATCACTGGAAATTGAACTTAGGACCCTTGGGTCACTAGTTGCAAAAACAACCAACTGAATTGCATGGTTACAAAATTAGTGCTTAATTTATAAGAGACTTATAGTTATACATTACCTGTGGGTATGTTTCAAAATTTGGTGCTTTCAACCAAAGATAGTCTTTTAATTTAGTCTAACTTGGTTCTTTGGAAATCATATTTCATTGCACCTTTGGCCTTTATTCAAGAGTTATTGAGCCCGCAAACTGCACACAACAGCATAGGATTATGTAATTTGTAAAGAAATTAAAAAACATATTTTTAACTGAAAAAGTCTTTTATCCAGTATTAAAATTTTACATTGTTATGGAAGAATGATTTTGTTGTAATTTTGTTAAACTAGTTTAAAGGCAATATTTACAAATATTGTTGTGATAATTATTTTATGAGTTTGTCATAATGTAACTCTTGTGGGGGAAAAAATATATCATAAAAATATACTCTCACAAATTATAGCAAGAAAAATTTGTCTAGCATTCATTGCAAACTTAGTTTTGTTACAAGAAATACAACTATCTCAATCTCGGTACACATTAGGTATTATATGTTAAACAAATAAATTATTAGTTGGTTTGTTTTTAAATACATAGGCCATTAATATGCCAAGTTTATTTTTCCAAAATGTTATGGGGCTAGTAAAACTGTAACTCACAACATCCCTCACACATGATATTGTGGGTACTGGAAGAACTTGAACAATATCTTCCATATCTACTACTGATATATTGTATCTTAAAATTTGGCCGAAACACTGTCTTACTTGTATCAAGACACTTGTCCACATTACTTGGAACTCATTGTTTAGAAGAATTGCTTGTATGATGCTAACACAAAGAAATTTCTATTGTTTGCTAGACACAATTTTTACAAGAATGTATGTGCCTGCTGTAACATTATGGATTGTTGACTTGATACCTCAGTGTCACCAAAGTATTAATATATAATTTATTATAGGTTTCCCTAATAGTCTGTTATTATTAGTGTAAACACTCATAGGGCCTATAGCCTTCTGTAGGCCCAACAAATTCGTCCTTCCGTAACAATAATTTGTTAGTTCTAAAACTCTTTAATAGATTAAAAAAAATAATTAAAAGTTACAGAAATATAGAATTGTGTATAGGAATACAAAGAAAGAAGGTGCCTAAGCAAAACATGATGAAGTTGTAGTAAGGAAGCAGATATAAATTGATTAAAGAATTCAATATAATTCAATAAATTGATGAAACAAATACATTATTAATAGTGAACCATAAACAAGCTTCTAAAATGTCATTGTGAATCAGTAAAAGTGAATGATATTAATTTTCTTATATAAATTAGACAAAAACATTGAGTAAAAACATTAAAATGTGAGTCAAGTCTCAACATACACATTAAAAATATAACATTAAAAGTTAACATGAATTCATATACTGGAAAATCGTTAAACTTGGTATAATGTTGAATGAAAATATTATTAATATTGAATAATTATAATAAGATTAACTGTAAGAACTGACAATTGATAACATGTCAACCTAATATTTTACAAGTAGAGCAACCAAGAAAAAACATTTGGTTTAGTCTGTTATGTTTATAGAAGCCACAATTTTGGAGTAACTTAAAAGTCACTGACTTTTTATATATATATATATATATATATTTAAAGTCAGTGACTTTTCAATTTTGGAGTAACTTAAAAGTCACTGACTTTAAAAATATATATATCTATATTTAATTTTGGAGTAACTTAAAAGTCACTGACTTTAAATATATATATATTTACTCCAAAATTAAATATAGATATATATATTTTTAAAGTCAGTGACTTTTAAGTTACTCCAAAATTGTGGCTTCTCTAAACATAAAAGACTAAACCAAATGTTTTTTGTTGTGTTGCTCTACTTGTAAAATATTAGGTTGACATTTTTTTTATAAAAATTTTTTTAAGAGAATAAGTTATAGTGTAATCAACCTATTATATGATTTAAATATGATGTATGTATTAATAAAAGTTTTCTTTATCATATAGCTTTTAAAAGTTGCATTTCACAAACATTTGTCATGGCGAATGAACACTTAAAAGTAGATCTATTAGTTGTATGAACTGTCAGATAAGTTTCTTAATTTAGTGGGCATACTTTAACATAATCTAGATATAAATCAAATTCTTCTCTCACTATGTTTTTCTACTAAAAAAACAAATAAATCATAAATACATAACAAAAAATAATAATTTCAGAGTGGAGAAAACAATGAAAAGTCTGATCAAACCTGAAGATCTAGGTGATCAAGAAACTGTACTCAATGAAGTAGTTAGTAAATCAGGCTATATTGATACTTTATGTGAAAAAATCGACAAGCCAAGAGAGAATAAGCGAGGATCATTTAAGCCATATAAAACACTTACCAATTCTGATGACCGTCTCAAGGAAAATGTGCCTAAAAGAGCTCCTCATTCCTGGTGGGAGGTGACAGCTGCCACCCCACCTCTTCCTATTCACAGTAACACAAAGTTGGTCAGTCTTCATCAGTCTCTGCAACTACAGCAAGAACAAGCAGTTCAACTGAAGGTAACATTCTCCCTTTGTCCATATATTATAAAGCTGGTCAGTCTTAATCATTCATTGAAATTATAGAAATTTGTGTTGTCTGGTGCCCTCATAAAGTAAGTTGTTCACTGTACTTTGAATCTAGTTAAATAAAACTGATCTTTAAAACAAGACTAGAACTCTCATTAGTTATGTAGCCTATCTAATGTATTGCCATTTAAATTTCTATTAATGTTTCCATGTCTTAACTGCAAATCAAATTCTGCCAGAGTGATGTACTTAAAACATATAACTTGATTAAATATTTTAATAAAATTGCTACACTTTCATCCAAGTTAAGTAATTAGTTGAGAAAAACACTAATACGACTAAAGGGAAATCTTGGATAGTTTATTTAAAAATAAAACTCTTGGGTACTACTTGAGATACATATTTACAAATGAGAGAATTAGAAAAGTTGGGCAAGAATAATTTTTATATATCTGATGAAACTGTAGTTAAAAAAAATCCTAATGAACCCTTCAGCTTCCTCATCCAAATGTGAGCAATATTTTAAGTGAAGAGTTGAAGAATTTGTTAAAGATAACTATGTGTTGCATAAAAAACATGCCTTGAATTAACTTGGGATACAAGGAAGGTTTCTAAAAAAATGGCCACTAACCAGAACCAAGACCCAGTTTGTATTAATAACTAAGGTTACTTACGATTTCAAAAGTATAAATAACTTTTGTCACACAAATAATCTGATTAACCAACTGGTTTTAATTTAAGTAAACTATTTTTCAAATATTTCTAACACAGGGGTGCCTAGTAGCTTTGTGAGATGAAGTGCATTAATGATTCATTAAAAGGGTAAAGTTAGGTTTTATCGAGGTACTGTTTAAAGTGTATAAGTTTCATAATTTAAAACTGAACATATCCTATCAGCGGCGACCACACAATCCAAGACTCATTGTATTTGGTTTTTGCCTATAAGGATATGGGTATACTGAAGATGATTTCCCTCAAGCAATTTATCATAGTTGTCTTTCACTCTTCTCTCGGCACAAATTTTAGAATATTTCCTCTAAACTACTGCCCTTTCCACACCTTATATTTATACATAAATAGCTGACTGCTAAAAAACTAATTAAAAACTAGATTTACACCATATAAGATCTACTCATACACATTTTTGATTGAGGTAAAATTCATTCTAACCAAAAACACTAACATGCAATGTTACGTGACGATTAAACCCCAAATGGATTTATTTTACAATGAAACTGCTCAAAATTGATCAAAAGTCATTCTAAACATCCAAAAATACAAGTCATTAAGTGATGAATAAACACCAAATGGTAGAAATTTATTTATTTTACTACAAAACTGCTCAAAAGTGATTAAAAATTATTCTTAACAGCTACTAAACACCAAATGGTAGAAATGGGATTATTTTACAACAAAACTGCTCAAAATTCATTAAAATTCATTCTAAACAGCTAAAACACTAAAATATAATGTATACTAGCAATTTAAACCCATAGAGTACAAATCAGTATATTTTGCAATGAAAACAATATAAATTGATATATTTTACAAATACACTTTTCAGAATTGGTTAAAAGTAATTTTAAACAACTAAAACCGCTAAAATGTAATGGTACAAATCCATATATTTTGTAATGAAACCACTCACAGTTGATTAAAAGTCAGTATAAACAGCTAAAAATGCTAAAATGATTATTTAAACCAAATAGAAGTAATTACTATAATTTACAACAAAACTGCTAAAAATTGATTAAAATTCATTGTAAACAGCTAAAAATGTTGATCATGTTTTAGTTCTCTCAGGAATGTAAGCAAAGCTTATTAATGTCAACCTTTATCTGAGAGGTCAAAGAGGGACTAAATCAACTAATATAGTGATATTGTATACACATCTTGAAATGCTTGGCAGTCATTATTAACAAAGACATGCCTTAATTACATTTTTTACATCAACCCATCCCCTGGTGCAGACATTGAACAACATCTTTGTTTGACTCAACTGGCACGGGCACGATTTGATGTTTCATTGCAATTAGTTATTGTAATGTCATCTATCAATGAACCACTGTACTTTTAGCCAGTCTGTTTACTTATTATTGAAGCTATTAGATGGGGCTACCAGTTCAATGCTATATTATGAGCACGAATAAAGAAATAAATGGGAAAATAAGTGAGTAGCAAAAATGTGTGATGAAAGTATACAATTAGAAAAATGGCTGCCAGGCCTGAATAGATTGCTGTGCTAAACACACACCAGGGAATGGGTTAATAAAGCCAACAATGTATAATATATTATTAGTATGTATTCCTATTATAAAAGGTTGGAATCATTATGAATGAACTTTGCCACATCATATAATAATACAAACTGCTGATAAAGCAATATAACTTTTCTATTGGCTGAGTCTTCCTAAAAATCTGATTTAGTGGTGTAGATCCTGTCATGATTGTGTGCACGTCGGAAGTCCTGAAATTTCTCAGCCAAGGCACTGCTCATCAATCATTGACTGGAATACTCATTACAACACATTTCGGTGGATTTCTTGGGTTGTCTTCCCTAAGGCAGACAAGGGAATAAATATATTTTAGTTGTGGCTGATAATTTAAAAAAATGGATGGAAGCATATTCCATGGCTAACCAGAATGCTATGACAACTGATAAAATTCAGTGATAGGAATGCCATTTCAAAGCTAGAGAGGGTTTGCTCTTCTAGAGAGGTGGAAAACAATGACAACACCTTATCACCCTCACTCTGACGACTTGGTTGAACGATTTAGTCATACGTTTTGCTATTCTACGCCAATGAGTGAGGAATCACAAAACCTTCCCTATGTTGCCGCCCACCTTTTCATAAGCCTAATCTGTCAGGATAGCTTGCGGGGAAGGGCAGGGATGGTGGCAAAATAGATGGTTAGTTTTGTAATCATACTGATGGCTTTGTTTTAGGGTTTATTAGTAGTACTAAGAGTTAACACAAAAATGTAATGTTAAAAGATGTTACAAAGAGATTTAAAAACTTTGACCTATGAGCTCGTGTGAGAACTGGATTAGTGAGGAATACTTAACTACTGGCTCGACTAATAGACTCACAACCCCCTTTCCAGACTTGAACCTGGTACCCTGGGCATGACGGTTGCTCTCTAGCACAAATACCCCATGACCCAATGTTTTAGTCCGTGTGGTCGTGATGACGGGCAGAGTGACCACCCCTGAGTAGATCTTTTACTGTCAGTCCCAATAGCTCTCAAACAGCACACTTTATAGTTCATTTCAGCCCAATTGCCAAGCACAACGGAGCCAAGTTGTTATGAGTTGTCAGAGTTTTTCCCTAATGTTTTATTAACTCATCACAACAAGTAAGTTAGACCAGTTCTTCCACTCACTTCGTTTAGACACCGTTATGTAAGTTTGAAATAAACATCCAAATCTAGGGCAGGGTTATTACACCTAAGTCATAGATCAAGCTAACATTAATCTATGGGCTACACCATTCCATCTTATGTTCGGATGAAATGTGAGACTTATGATTGATATTGTTTGTTCACTCCATGAATCACTGATTTTACACCATTCACATAAGCTATGAAACAACACCTAGAGTTGGCATATGAAGAAGTCTTTGATGAATATGGACATCTGCCAATACGTAAAAAATTCACTGCATGATCATCATCAATTCCATAAAATAATCCTTTGCAAGCCATGTTGGCCGTTTTCTCTGACTAATAATTTCTCGTTGGTTGCTTTGAACAAGAAACTTCCGTTTATTTCCCCTTCAATGAGAACAAATCCCAATGTAGAAAATAACTACTAACGCTCTGAAGTACTTTGACAGACTTGATAGCTAAAATGCTGTTTTGAAATCAACTTCCGCTGAATCTTAGTGTACATTTTGTCTACTCTAAAATCCTTGCCTTGTTTGATTTCACTATGATGTGGCTTATAAGAACTCTGGTAGAAATACTTCTAGAAAATACAAACTTTTTCAATCAACATCATTATCATTTTACAGGCATTTTAGTATTATTTTATAGGAATTGCTATTTAACAAAAGTAATGTTCACACGAGTTGATGTCAAACATGTTTTAAAATATTTAACTTGCGACTATCAGATAAAAAATATCCACTTTGTTGAAACTACAATAATGGAAGGATTATGTTTATTCAGGCAATCCAAGTGAAACAAGCTGCATCAAGATTGAGCTCACGATCAAATGTGCACATGAGCTCTACACTGCCACACGATGTCTTGAGAGGTGAACATCACAGTGACTTTGAAACTGAGCCAGATCACGGCCAATACCAACATCACAGTGACTCTGATATTGAAGAAGCTCACAGCCAAGCAGAGGAAGATACAGTGGTCATGTTTTCACTAGACTACGATTGAGTTCATTTTATTCTATGAGGGAAAGCAAACCTATTTTTACCTATAAAGTATTTATCTATGCCGCTATTTATAAGTTTAAACCAGAAATAAAAGTATATTTACACCTCATTTATCCTGATAGGTAGCATTCTTACCTTGACAGAATTCACTATGGCCTTATCTTATATGCTACGCAATGGAACAATGCAAGGTAAGATTTCTGCCTTTCAGGGTAAACGAAGGGTACTTACTTATTGGTTATTATTTTATGTGTAGTTGGTTATTTTATGATGGTACACAGGCTATATATACTTGTAGAAATGCTAAAATATGAAATCAATTGAGCCTATGCAGGTAACTAGTCCCCACCCTCACAAGTTTATTCTCCTCCTACCTCATAAACTGAGTCACTCTACTCCAACTTTTTTCCATTACCTAGTTGGTCTGTTCACAAATGAAAACTCATTAATCACCAAACATATCCCATTAACTTAACTCCCTACCAAATTAACTAGATTATAGCCCACTATCTAATTCAGTTAGGTCTTACGACATTGTATTAGTATCAAAATAATAAATCTGCATCAGTAATTAATTTATAAAAACAATACATTCTTTAAGGCAAAACAAAGTGTGCCATTATCATCTCATAATTTAGTAAATTTTGGTACATATGGTGTGATATATTAGGAAATAAATAATCTTACCAGTATATAAAAATGAAATGATGTCCGTCTGTTACTTTTTCACGCAAAACCGCTAAACCCATTGTGCTGAAATTTTGGCTCGACATAGCTTGGATGTCTGGCTAACATAGGCAAAATGAAAGACTACTTTTTGGTTTCTTTATCAGCTTTAGGATTTTTATTGGACCAATTTTGAAAGGTTCTTAAATATAATCATATTATAAAACATATTCTATGTGAAGAGTAGGTAATTTGTTAATTTAAAATATTTGCATCTTTTATGGGTTTAAAAAGTGCCCCCTTAAGTGACATAATAATAATAATAGGTAAATTGTCTTATGCATATGTTTATTCATGTTCATTTAATAGCTAGCTTTGAAGTAATGCAACTAATATTTCAAATTGAATAGATAATATTCATTTCAAACAGATAAGAAAGGTGGGGAAACTAAACTAGCATATTGAGAAACATCAGATTAACAGAATCCTTAAATTTCAAATAACTGTTTTTTTTTTCAATTTTGGATTCTAAGTTGCAGTAAAAATTGTTACTTGTAGAATATGAGCATGAATAGGATGTTATTATTTTTTGCAAGTACACAGAACCACTCTGGATAGTCTAGAGAGAAGGGTCACCTGCACAATTTTTGTTGAAGTGAGTGTGCATTGTTCTAAAGCACTAGATAAAACTGAATATATTGAAAATTAGACTCACTTTTGATTCTTCTAGTGCTGAGTAAATATTTTCTTCACTTTTGTCCCAATCTTTAAAATATCAAATTTTTCACCATTGATACGAGACATCTCGCACATATAAGCTTTACAAACATTGAGGATTATCCTACACAGTCTTGTGTAAAAAGTAATAATTTTCACTGCACTACTTCAAAGCAAATTTTTTTATAAATTACCAAAAAACTGTTAAAAAAACTAATTTGGGGGAACTGTTTGAAATGTATATGAACTATTCAATTACATTCTTTAATTATATCACTTTTCAAAGTCAGCTATGGTAGAAACATGATAGGTATAAAGCAAAATAAGTGTTTGGACAAGAGGAGTATAGACTAGATTATGAGCAGAGGAAGAGGCATTTGACTAAACTGAGACGGCCACAGGATGGAAATAGTTCTTGTGATTATGATAAAGCAAGACATCTCACCTTCAATTTACAGTGACACTCAATTAGATACTTCTTAACCCCATCATTTTAAAACAATAAGAGATGCAGGACTAATATTTAATTATCTCTTTTCTCATGGCAACACCTTAATATCCTCTTCAGGTGCACCAAAAGGTTTAGTTTTTTTAGCACCGCATCTTACTAACTGTTCAGGTTATATGGTTATATACTAATTATCCTCATGGTTTCAGGGATCAGGAAGGTTATATTTATAGTAAGTGTAACCACATTTGCATGGAGGAAGAGTGGAAAACCACACTCAGTACACCCAAACAAGATTCAAATCTCTAGTGTAGCATGTTAGATCATGTGGTCACTGGAGCGGGTGACGTTTTTAGTATAGAAGGGGATTGTAACTTTTTAAAAATTTTAACCAATTACGTGAATAGCTACAAGGGTGGTTTGAGAGGATTCAAGAAAATATATGGCTTCAAAAATTATTTTGTACATGGGTAATTGCTGGGCAAATATAGTCAACATTGTCCCTCTTGGCAAACAAGTGTATTCAGAAAATTACACAAAATGAGGATTGTTATGGTTTTTTTTAATAAATCAAACCCAGTAAACTGAATATAATTTTATTGACATAGTTTAGTGTGGGCTGGACAAGCCCAGGTGTTTTGATACATCTTGTTTACATTAAGTAATTGTTTTATATACAAAATTAAAAAAATACTTCAAGCACTGTCACTCAAGACTTATAATAAATATTTTGACACTAAGAGCTATGCCCCTTCCACATTCTGGTCTCATTGCTCTTCTGTGAGAAAAGCAATGACATGCTATTTAAAGACTATACTATTCAGATAGTGAATGCCTAAACCAAACTTTTTCACTGTTAGTTTATTCTATTCTACACATTGATTTAAAAAAACAACATATCTTTTTGTTAAAATTTACTCAAAAATAACAATTTTCTTATTTACATCACATGAACAATTCTTAGTGAAAGGACCCCACTGCCTAGCTGTTAAGTCCTTTATCCAACTAAAATTTAATTCTTTTCTTTGCTAAAAGTAGACAAAATAAAACTATTTTGTGAACTGTGTTTGCTAATTACTTCAATAGCTGCAAGAAATGATTTTAATCTCGATTTCTGTATAAACAAAGTACCAATGAATCGAGTTTTAGTGAATATCATTTGACCAATCATTTCTCAAATACTTTAATACCATGGATGTGTAAGATTTTCAGAAGTGAGGAAGACAAACTTTGCCAGCAAATAATTCTGAAATCACAGTTATCCAAAGTGCTAAGACAAATAAAATGTAGGACACTCCAACCTGATGGCTGTTCGGCAGTTGGTATGGCTGGCCACCGATTTCATCAACGTGAAAACCCATCGGAAATATTACTGCAGCCAAGCAAAATAAAACCACTAGAAAAAAAAATACAAACATTTAATCAAATAACATATATCAATTCTCCTAGTTTTCATTCTAGTTCACATGATTAACTACTATTAAATTTAAGGTAAATTATTTATTGAAATAAGTCATAACATGGAAACAATCTATAAAAGATCTCTGAAGTCTCCAAGCTTTGTTTGCTATATTAGGAAGACACATGTTTAAATTAGTGTGGCTAGTTATCACTTTGCCTTTTCAGGGTGGCCACAGTAATTTCCATTTCAAATTCTGACTTTTCCAGGAATTTTGTTTCTCCTAATCACGTTTGACCCATTTATATAGATGTAAACTACTAATTATAGATGGCCAATATGTGTGAACTAATTTAATTTTTCTGTGACATGTACTGATAAATACATTATAGATGAGACTGACATCATTGTCATTTTCTTGGTGATGCAGAGATCAAGGCTCAGATTGAGACCAAGTGTGATCACGATTTTTATTTTAATGGTTTCCCACTCTCCTACCACAAAAATGGGTGTTAATGTTTGAAAACAAATAGTGTTTAATCTCGGTTAAGGTGATACAAAGCAACACAATATATCCAAGGTTGGTTAGTTTACTTACCTCAATTGCTGTTTACATTTATTAAAGAGGAGTTAACTAAATATAATTGAAGTTTTGTTAGTTTTGTTTTCATGTGAGATAGAAATTTACCCCCCATAATCATTGATTTGTTGGGGGGTCTTCCAGAAAAAAACAAATCAAGATAAATTAATTAACAACATTTCAATGAAAGCAATTTAATAACTTTGTCACAAATAGTATCTGAGAAAGTTGGCTCCCAATGGGTGGAGGGTTATTAAGGATTTTTGAAACAAATTTATGAAAGATTAATTTTAGCTCCAGTGAAGTTAAGGTTTTATAAATGCAAGTCTTATGAAGCAAATAAATAGAGGTTAGGGGTTGTAACTTTAGGTTTTATAGTTTTAGGGCCACTGCCACCACATGCCTGTATTAACATAGTTGGAAACATTAACGATTATTCATACAAGAATAGGGAAAGTGTTCATTTTTTTAAATCAGAAAATAAGCCAAGTATCTGAGTTTTTAAGACCTTATATTGAAATGAATACTAAGTACACGGAAGTATTTGCAATATATATATTTAATTCATTGGTATTGCTAGGATGTTATATTATACTATTTTTTTTAAAGTTACTTTTTGATTGTTTATTATTATGCCCACTTTAGTGAAATCATTAACATAAAAAAACACCATAGTGGTAAAATGTTGACACTACTCACTGGCTGTGAATCCTACCCAGCGAGCGTATGGAACTACATTACGGTCCCAGTGAGACAAGGCCAGCATGATGATGGTGGTGGTGATACAGATACAACCAACAAAGATACACACCAGGGTTAAAAGCCACTCTGGTTGTAAGTTGGGGGGGAAGCACACTTGAGGTCTGTTGTGTAGTCTCATACAGGTCCACATGAGACCAAGGCGAGTGTTACCTGACATACAAACACATACAATAAGTACTATACTTGGTAAAAACCAAACAAAACATGTACATTCCTTTAGTTGCTTGATATACACTCCCTATGAAGATGTTATATAAAAAAAATTATGTCTTGAGAAAACCCCACACCTCTAAATAAGATTTATAATGTTATATATAGTTGATTTTATAAAACTATTTGCATTTATAGGCTAAAAAGGCATAGCCTATCTTAATGAGGGGAAAAAATGTTACCTTATAGTAAGTTAGGCCTAGTAATTGATATTATCTAGATTCTAGACTGACTTGATGATTTACTTTATTTTTTTCTATCCTAGGCTAAGCCTATTTGATGAAAATTTAAGATTTTATTATATCCATATTTTTAAAATAAACTTTATTGTGCCTTCTCATACCATTTTATTCGGTTAGTTTTTTCTATGTCTTTTAGAAAAGTACCCGCCTCGGTGACGTAGTTGGCTAACGCGCTAGTCGTGTTGAGCTCGACTGCTGAGGACGGGGAGATCTAGGTTCGAATATCGGTCGGGTGAACTGGGGGTGGTTTTTCCTAAATGGTTATCCACTCTCCCTCCATGCAAATGCGGGTTCAATTCCTCTAATTCAACTTTCCTAATTCCTAATCCATTAGCGTAATTAGTACTTAAAGCGTATAACCTGAATGGGTAGTAAGACACGGTGCTAAATAATAAT
Source organism: Timema douglasi (assembly GCA_901482245.1). NCBI lineage: Eukaryota > Metazoa > Arthropoda > Insecta > Phasmatodea > Timematidae > Timema > Timema douglasi. The sequence goes on from CABEEJ010000331.1 coordinate 154,483, forward strand.
AAATAAAATAATTTTTTTAGAAAAGTCTAACCTAGCATAAAATATTCCACTAAATATTATTACATATGCTCATACAATAAACATTAGCTGTTTCAATAATACAATCTTACTAGTAGCTGTAAGTGAATGTTATCAAAAATCTTTGTAAAAATCCTGGTGTAATCATCTTGATTAATACAAAAATCAAATAGCTGAAGATATTATTTGTGCTTTTAGAGAGGAATTTTCCATCTAGATATCATATTCTGAAAATTGAAAAATGACACCTGGACACGGAAATCAAACCCGGGACCTTTGGCTTACTTAGTACGCCAATGCTCTACCCACTGAGCTATCCAGGAGTCGTCCTGTGCCCAAGGTCATTCTTCACTCATATTTTAAGGCATAGTCTATGATGGATGTTATCTGATAGCTCGTGAATAAAGCCGACGATTTCTACACATTCATCATAGACTCTGACTTAAAATATGAGTGAAGAATGACCCTAGGCACGGAACGAACCCTGGATAACTCAGTGGTAGAGCATTGACATACAAAGTCAAAGGTCCCAGGTTCGATTTCCGTGCCCAGGTGTCATTTTTCAATTTTCAGAATATGATATCTAGATGGAGAATTCCTCTCTAAAAGCACAACTAATAGCTTTGGTTATTTGATTCTTAATATGCAATCCTGTACAATTATTATAACTGTAAAAATGGCAGTAATAAGCCAACTACCGAGTCGAAAATGGTTACGTTATCTGATAGTTCGTGAATAAAGCCGACAATTTCCGCACATCCATCATAGACTCTGTCTTAAAATATGAGTGAAAAGACCTTGGGCACAGGATGACTCCTGGATAGCTTGTAAAACCCTTGTGAAAATATTAGGAATAGTGACAGGAAAATCAGCCAAGAAGTTTAACTGTCAGTAACAAAGTTTGTTTATTTAATTTAGAACAATCAAAATGGTAAATACATAATTAGAACAAACATAATAACATGGTGTGAAGCACTTATCCTCTCAGATATAAAATTTAATTTAGATAATAGAATCAATAGACTTTACAATGACTGAAAATAGAAAAGGAAACACATAGTAAGTAATTAGCTGGTTGTTAGTACAACACTAATATTAATAATAATCATGGAAGCCTATGGTTCAAAGTTGAATATCCCGCGCATTTAGAGAGAAAAGCAATAACTCCGTTATTACTCCTATCTAATATTTCTACATTAATTATCATTAGAATTAATATGGAAAATCACCCAAACACGCGCCTTCAAGCAATGATCATTTATCATGATAAATTTGGTATTACATAGCCCTTTACAGAGAGGCAAAAAAGTTGATAGTTCCTTTAGCTTGAGTAATAAGTGCAAAAACGATACTTCTTCATAACCCCTAACAAACATTTAAACTTAGGTAATAATAACAAGAAAAATGAATACGAGCCTTCAAACTAAAATCAACATAATGTTGAACGACAATAATACATGAATCTATCTAAGGACCAGGTCCCAAACTAACCTACTAGTGCCCTGTGCTCTATGTTCGATCAGTTAACTGCAAATACAATATATAAGCTAAAGATAACATGAGAGAATGGGTGGTAAGCCCGAAACGCAAAGTTTGCCAGAGCGTGGCCTGAAAATACATTAATTAAATTAGATATACAATTAATGAGAAATCGCACAGACTAATTGAATTAAAGCTCGCATAAGGAGACAGAAAGCCGACCACATTTGCCACAAGTGGTGAGAAACATTTCAAAGTTTAAAGATTATAAGAGTTTAAGTCCCAGACAATAATTTTGATAAATATCCCCCCTCCCCCCATTACACCGAAAGAGAATTTTGAATAATTAAATAATAGATCCCAGCACCTTAGTTGCCGTCCTCAACTAGGTCATTCGGCGGTATAATGAGTGACCATTGAAAACCACGTTCCAATATATACTCTTAATTGTATCCACAGAGAGAAGGGGCAAGGGAAGGAGGGGGTAGGTAAAAAGAACAAAAACGACAAGAAAAGAAGGTCCTAGCAACAAGTAGATTATTCTAGATGGTCCTAGCGGCGGAAGTCTTAACTTTGTCTGGCTGCGTGGAACCTCATTCGTTTCCGGCCAGGCGTGGGTCGAGCCCCGAGCAGTCAGTTGGTCGAAAGCTTCACTCAGTTGTGTCGGTTGGAGCAGAGGTCAAGAGCACATGCTCTTGGGTTGGAGTTCATCAAGGGCAGTGGGTGAGTGTTGCCCCATTTGAAATAGCTTTAACTTGTAACTCGTTACAAGCTCAGTGGTATAGCATTGGCGTACTAAGCCAAAGGTCTTGGGTTTGATTCTCATGTAATTTTTCAATTTTCAGAATTTGATAAATACAGCTTAAACTTTCAATGCACTTTTGATGAAAACCACATAAAATTATTCATGTGGGTATGTTCCTTGTAGCTGTAGGTCTAGTATGTACATAACTATTTTTAAAAACCTGTTAATCATCATCTATTAGCTATTTTAATTCATTTTAAGGTTACTTAAATAAAATTTTGGGGCCTAGAGCCATAAACAGAAATTAGGTTCATTGGAGTATTATTTGTAATCATATTTATATTTTCACATAAAAAAACTATATTCTTGTTAATTTTGGAAACTACCCTGAATTTAGTTTTCTTCACATGCTAATATCAATAAATCTTGAATATCTGTCAAGGGTGTCTTTATTTAAAAAGTTTTGACAAATATTCAAGATCTGTTGATATTAGCATGTGCAGAAAACTAAACTCTATGTTGCTACTGGAGATATATATTTGATTTATTTTGGCCAAAAAAAATGTAATGCTATAAAAACTAAAATTACTCGCACTCCCTTCTACCACATCTTAAGTTTTTCAAACTTAAAAAACATTTACCATGTGATATTATTCATTTATCCTTAAAATGTTTTCCCCCTTGGTAAGATACTAAAAAACAAAGGGAATGGTGCGTAAAAAGTAGAACATTATCTTAATAAACTGTAATTTACTAAAGATACCAAATCATTACAATTTTTGTGTGTGTTTAGAACCAAGTCTTACTACTCGTTCAGGTTATACACCTAAGTAGTTATTATGCTAATGGGTTAGTGATTGGGAGTGTTGAATTTAGAGGAGGTGAACCCACATTTGTGTGAAGGGGGAGTGGAAAACCATTTAGGTAAAACCCCCCTAGTTCACACGATAGAGATTCAAACCTCAATCTCCCTGTCCTTGGCATTCTAACTCAACACAAAACTAGCGTGTTGGCTAACTATGCCACCAGGGTGGGTCATTACAAATAAAAATATATATATATTCTTTTGACAAAACGGTGAATCCAATGATATTGTGATATTATTTTATTATTTATTTATTTTTACAATATTTAGACAACTCAATAAAACAAGTTTGAATGTAAGCATACAAAACCAACACATCCATGATCCCCAACAATAAAGATATGACATCTTATACTACGGAGGGTCAAATAGTTTATTTTGTGAATATAATATATTCACAAAATAAACTAAAAAAATAAAATAAACTTAAATAAATTTATATATTATATAAATTTATCCAAGCACCAAATCTTATACTACCTGTTCGGGTTATATGCGTTTTGTGAAAATTGAGATTTTAATTTATTAGCGAATGGAATGTTAGCATAGTTAGATCAAGTCAGCCAAGTAATTATTGTAATGAAGGTCAAGTTAAGTTGAAAAGGAATATAATATATTTACACAATATTTATCATTACTTTGTTTTAATATTTGAATTCAGGTGGATGACTTTCAGTGAGTGTGTTGGCTCAGATCTTAACTAAATTTTCATTTCAGTTCTAATGAGGCCTTGCGTGAGTTAGATGAATGTAAAATTGTTAATGGATGTGAAAGAGAACAAAGTGTGGAATGTAGCTGCAGAAGATTATTGTGCATTAATCAACTCTATAATATACTTAAAACTCCGGTTGTCGGTCGAGCAATTTTAAATTTTTTTCAACTATATTTGTTCTTGCACCACTTAGGTGAGTTTGGTTTTGAACTGTTTATTATAACAATGTTTTTAAGAAAGAAATCTTGAATTTAGTATCATTAGATTAACCAATTTTTTGTGAGTGTGATGCTAGTATTTATTTAGTTGTTTTAAAGATTTTTATAGAGAAAAAAGGTCAATTAGGTATAATTCTTAGGTTTTAACCTTTTTTTTTTTTCGTTCCTAATCCATGCACTGTTTTTTTCCCTAAGTTACATAAAATCTATATTAATAACATTAAGAGTTTGTCTGCCTGTCATGAACATTGCGTGATATCTACCCCACGCAGAGGTATTAAATTTAAAAATTGGTAACTTCTCTGCACAAATATATGCACCATGAAGCCATAATTTTAAAATTTGGATTTTATTTTTTTAAATTAACTAAAAATTTATAAGAAATAAAATAGAGTTTTTATTCTGCCTGTTTGAAGGAAAAAGTGTTGCCCTGGGTAGTCACGCAATTTAATGCGCGGCTAGTTCTGCTAGTATCTTATAAAAGAAGAATATTTTGTTTGTCAAAAAAAAGTGCCTTAAATGTGTGATATTGTATTTACCATCCCCAGTTTTACTTCTAACTTGTTTACAATCAGGGAATCAAACCAAAATCGATATCTGAATTTTTTAAGTAGGCTTAACCGAAACAGGATCCCAAATCGAAACCGAAATCAATATATATTTTATGTTAATAGTAAAAAAAAAAGTTCTTATCGGTGCTTGAAGGTTCTCACTTTGTACAAAAAATAATTTTTAATTCCATTTTACACCCCTCTTTTTGGAACTTTAATTTCCGTTTAAAAACAAAATTTGCTCTATTTTCAGTTTTTTTTTGTGAGAGTAGGATATATTTATTTCCCAAGGGGGTTATAGGCGTATCAATGAACACTTGGCGGTAAGCACTAATGAGTTTAAATTCTTGAGAAATAATTGTCACATGGTATAGGGTTTTCTCATCTTACTCTTTAGGGATATGTATTCAAATAAGTGACATCAAACATTTCTAAGGAGGGGAAGTACTGATAAATAAGAACCTGCCTAGTTTTACAAGCAGTCTAAGCTAAATTTGAAGACATTTATTTAAAATTGTTATTCTTAAACAATTTAAGTTGTTGTTGAATGGACAGTGTAATTGGAGGGGTGGATCGCAAATTGTTGATATTTTCACTCTGCCTTCGATCATCAAGTAATAAGTAGTCCAAAGTTCGTGTTCATTGTGTTTGGTTCAGAAGTGTTTCTATAATTTTATTAATAATTGGTTATTTGAATTATTTAATAGATAGACAAAATAAATATTACCTACCCAGTGTGGAATTCCTTTAAATGACAGAGAGTGAGTGATAAAAATCAAGGATATTTTTAATAGTACTAAAGATAAATTATATAAAGTTTTTAAATTGTAAATATGCACACTCATTTATTTTGATGTGTCTACAAATTAAGGACTTCAGTTTAATAGCCTGTTAATTAAGCCTAGAAGAATGTGTTGATACATTATATAGATGATTTAGATTTTTTATCCAAATAAAGGAAAATCATATAGATCCACACTAATTTCATTTTGTTTCCGTTACTAAGTATCTGGTATGGCTGCATCAAACAAGCTGTACTAAATATCTCTCTGCATAAGAGTCCTTGGTGGTATCCCACCAGGTCAATTCTAACCTCTGCTAGTACTATTCTGGGGGGACACAAACACAACTTCTTACACACTCACGACAATCAACAAAGAACAACTGTCTAGAGATACTCTATAACAGCGGTTCCCAAAGTGTGCTCCGCAAAGCATCTCCAAGTGCTCCTCAGATAGATTGGAAATAAAAATAAATAAAATGTGACAATATATCAAAACTGTGTATATGTAAGTATTGGGCAGAAATTATTTACAGCCTGCACGTGGTGAAACCAGAGTGAGACTATAGGGTGCCAGTTAACCTCGTCTCTGTGAGAACTTCGCCGCACTTTCAGATATGATTGTTAGCTTTGACACCTTTCCAGAATTTTCTGGGAAGTTTTTATTGCATATTAAAAACTCGTGTTTCTTCCCACCTTCAGTCAGTTGAAGTTCAGTCAGTATACAGTCGAGAGACGAAACAAATCAAGTAGCAATGCCATGTTATTTATTTGAGTGTCGGAAAAGCCAATCTGGTATCGGAGCATCTGAGTGCTTAAATGATTTGACATCAGATTCTGCGGTAAAAGAGAATTCTGCAACTAAGAAGTCACTATCAGAAGGGTAACATATTGTGGATTTACAATACCTACTTTGAATTCATTATCAAATGTGTTGCTTTAGGTTAATTTATGTTTTTTGTTATAGTTTTGCATTTATGTAGTTAGGTTCCTTATTTCTCTAAATTAAGGGTGAGAGTAACATTTATAATGAAATAAAACTTTATGTTTAATATGCCCAAATGCTTAAACATTTGTTTCCATCGTAATTCGGTTTAGCATATATCTATGTAAAGTCTGTGAAAATGTCGTCACCCTTATACCAAAGACGCTTATGTGCAAAATTGTTGTTTTGAGTAAACGATGTTTAAAGTTACAATTTTCAATGGCTTTCAATGGGAAAAATTAAGTTTGGATCAAAATGTATGCTATTTAGAAATCTAAAAATAATTTGTGCTTTTACTGTACAATAAAATATCAACTAACAACTTTACAAAATGCAACTAGGTAAATATAGCAATAAATGGTGCATACCTTTAGCATCAAGGTAACTATAGTGCTCAGTGAAAAATTTCTTTCCTGAAAAGTGCTCCGCGATTCAAAAAGTTTGGGAACTGCTGCTCTAAAACGCATCTAGAATACAGTTTATGTCATCTTGGAGTTTAATCATATTTTCATCTCAGTGACCAATCAGGAGGTATCTGTGTCTCACAACAGCAACTCAAAACAGCTAAACCATCGGTTCACACAGTGGTGCATATGTTCTCAGCTAATTTACCAAGCAAGGTGACTTTGTGCCTAATAAGCGGTATATGGCTCATGTTACTTACAGTTAACACTGATCTCAAACCTCCTCTTAATGACATCTTTACAGTAGATACAGCTTAAATTAAGAGCAATATATCTCCATCGATTGCGTTATATTTTTAAATGATTTATTTTTTCAACTCAAGCTCAATATTGACTCAATACTCGAGAGCTTTATGAAAAGCTCACTCAAGATACACAAATTAAAAAATTTAAGCTCGCATACTCTTACTTATAATATACAGTTTTCTTAATTTTATCTTTTGTGTGACCTGCTGAGTGATTTTTGGTTTCACCTCATGTTATTGTATTGGGAGTGGTGCTTTAGTTAGTGCATCTTGACATTAATAGTTGCACCAAAATTAATATGTAACTTTGTTTTTGTTTGTTTAGCACTGTCTCTTACTACCGGTTTGGGTTATATGCTTATGTACTAATTATGCGAATGGTTATATTTAGAGGAAGTGTACTCACATTTGCATGGTGGCAGAATGGAAAAAACAACCTCAGTACACTTGATCGAAATTTGAACCTCAAATGTCATCGGCAGTCTAGTCTGTGATAATAGTGCCTTAGTCCATGTGGCCGCCAAAGCAGGTGTAACGCCATTATAGAATTGTTATCCACTTATCATTCATAGCTGTTTTGGCCTTCCTCAAAAGTTGTTTAGCAGTTTTTACTTCAGCTTCTGCTATCCCATTCCATTGGAGATGATGTGATATGGTGGAATTTCCACCGCTCTGAAAAGTTTTTTAAATATTTGCTAGAAAATAGAAGCTCATTGTCTGTCACTAGTACATCTGGAATCCAAAATCTGACATGTTTTTTAATTTTATCAATAATCACAGGACGTCTGGTGGTTAATCTGCCTTCCAAAAATCAGAGTAGTAGGTAGTCTACAACTTCAAGATATTTATCTCCATATAATTCTAACAGATCCATTTCAAATCTTTGCCACAGATGTTTGGAGCTAAATGTGTTTTCATTTATTCTAGACATTGTCTTATTTGAAACATTGGACATACCTCACATGTCTATTATGTATTTGAGGTCTTGTTTTTTATGCCTGGCAGGTAAGCTGAGTCTCTAGACCTTCACATTCAAGGCCTAACTATCTAGCATGTAATTTCTTCAACATATTTGGCTGTTTCTCTTTTGGAATTACTCTCTGTTATCTCTATAATAAACCTTCATGCAATGTCATAGTGTTGTTAGTTTTGTTATTACTTCCTTATTACTAGGCCAACTGTCTGAAATGATCTCATTTGGCTCCTGCAGTGTAGTATCTCTTGTGGAAACCTGTCCTACATCTTGTGTTGTACATGGTTGTAAATTGTTGTAAGGTTTGGCCCACTCCAGTGATTTTCTTAACTGTGTGGTAGATTCTTCTTCCAAATGGCTTTGAAGCTGTGGGAGTACATCTGTTATCGGCTTCTTAAATATTGTTCCTAATAGTTAATGATCTATATGAAATATAATTTCTGATCTACTAATAAAGTCATTAAATTCTTTGCGCGCAGCTAAAATAGCCAAAGCCTCTTTAACAGTTTGGGCATTGTTGCTCTCAATTTTTGTAAGTCTTCTTTAGGTGCATGCAACTGGTTTTTCCTCTTTCAAAAGGGGATAATATGAAGTGAGGGTGGGATTCTTTTTTTATTTCAGTGTCGAATTATTAAAAGTATTTAATGTTTTCTAACACCTATATATATACAATAAGATTCTGAAGTTTGTGATCATAACAAGATAAACCTTGTCAAAAAAATCCAATCTAAAAAAAAAAATATCAAAAACTCGCCTAATTGACCAGGTAACCTTCCACCATATGATGTAGCATTGCATGGAAAGAAATGATCCTTGTGTTAACAAAACTTTCATTGAACATTAAGATCCCTTAAATTATAGTCCATTTGGTGGTTTTACGTATTTATTAGTATCGGTATAAGTTTCTACACGCACTATTGTTTTTAAGTAATAGACCTAAATTTTGTAAATGATTACTGGTAACTTTTGTTTTATTATCTTCATTAAATAACTTTAAACATCCTCCAACAAAACAACCTGAAGCAGATCATCACACATCTCAACTGTGTTGCGCATGAGTATCTCACCAAATATCTCAACCATGTAGGACATATTTTAATGCGCGATGTATTTTTTGATGCAAAATATTAATAGGCCTAATCTAATCTAATGTTTTCACTAAAAACAAAACAAATGAGACTAGCCTAAACTTCCATCCAATAAAAATTAGGCCTACCAAGATTTGCATAACCTCTCACATGTCAATAGATACAAATTTATATTAACTATTTATAAGAACCTGTACTTAAAAATTCCAATTAAGTAAGCGTATAAGATTTTTTTTTTTTTTTTTA